>VDFB02335941.1:611440-721236 GCA_007258455.2 Sequoia sempervirens
ATTGTTCTCATAAGCTTCAAGGGTGAGAATTGCCAACTCCAAATTCATTATGTTGGGATGGAAGGAGGTCCCCCTTGACTAGCTGAAATAGTATGGCTTCCAATGGGGAGGCCCAAGCATGCAAGTAAGGTACTTGGGCATACCATTTGCGGTTTGTCCTAACCTCAAGGAAATGTGGAATTGGATTGCTTCCAAGATTGAGAAGAAATTTGATAAATGGAATAGGCATTATTTGTCCTTGGAAAGTAGGATGCAAATTTTTGAAAAGGTTCTTTCATCCTACACCATCTACTTCACCTCGGTTTGGTTCTTTTGCAATTATTAGATAAATGAGATTAAAAAAAGAATAAGGGGATTCCTTTGGTTTGATGGTAAAGGTGGTAAAAATAAACATGCTGTCAGAGGGGACTCATGCTGCCTAGATAAGATGCAAGGAGGGTTGGGCTTAAAATATTTGAGGCAGCAAGGGATTTCCCTTGCGTCCAAGTGGATTATGAAAGCCTTAGTTGGTAATGAATCATGGAAGTTTCTTATCAAGAAAAACATTCAAGAATCAACTCCAAAATAGGCGAAGACCTGGAGGAATTTACCCCTGTGTGACATCCTCACTAGCAGTCATCCTATGAATCATAATGGGTCTCTAGTCTTTAAGAGTCTTAGGAGGGCTTGGGAGCTCTCTAGGCACAATGTCCAATTCAAATATGCTAATGTTTCCTTTCCAAATTCCAGTTGCCAGACCTACAACTCCATTTGGTGGAACTTGCACCATAATGGAAAGCCTCTTGATCTCCTCCAAGGCTGCTCTGCTAAGCTATGGAACCAAAAAGGGATTAAAGCCTTTAGTGACATTCTAAGTGATGGTAACATTAAGAGTTGGGAAGCTTTGAGAGCTAAGTTTGACCTCCCTATCTCCACTGCAAGGACATTCTCCATTCTATCTAAAGCATGTAAAAAATGTTGCTTCTCGTCAGACACTGATAGGATCATGGATGTTGGAAACGATCTTGTGTGGAGGGATGGGGGATGTTTAACTGAGTTCAAGGCCAAGAAAATCTATAAATATTTAGTGACTAACAATGTTGTGCTTGAAAATTTTAATTAATGTTGGAATATTTGTTTCAATGATAAGGTTTGGAAAGAAGTTTTATGGATATTTGGAACAATAATGTTGAACCTAAGAAGGCATGCTTTAAATGGCTTGTTTTACTTCAAAAGTTACCTTTCAAATCTAACATGAATTATATTGATGTGTGCAACATTTGTCGCACCCCATAATTTGTTACTCATATTTTATTTGATTGTTTCTATGCAATGGAATTTGGAAAATCTTTTGCCATAGCTTAAAAATCTGGGATAATGACAAAATTAATTGGAAAAATGTGTTATTTTGTGATAAAAAAATGAGTAAGGATTGTTTTAAATTTTGGAATTTTCTATCGATTGAAATACTCTGGCACATTTGGAAAGCAAGACATGAGGATAAGTTTAAGGGATGTGGGAGGGTGCTTACCGAGTCACATAAGAAACTCACATTTCCTCATGTTTCCTTGCAGGTCTCTCTTCACATTGAGATCTCACTTCCCTAGTTCGTAATGCTGTGCAGGAGTGGTTTAGCCACAATCAACAGGGAAAATGTTAGGTGCGGTCATGCATGCAAGATGGACAATAGAGAGACTGAGATCTTCTTGAATGCATTTCATGAATTTCAAAAGGAATTTAATAATGAAGGTGGTGGAGGTAGAAAAGTGAGACAAAAGGCCCTTTGCCCCATTCCCAACAAGATAGTGAGGATTTATCTGTGACCAAACTTGACAGGGGTGTGGATGAAGCTGATAGCGGTGATAACAATCAACAACACTAATGTTGTCCTTGTAGTACTTTTGTTTATAATCTGGTTGCTAAACAGTTATATGTATATCTTAACTCCATAAGCACTGAAACTCCTAAACTCCTTGAGATAAGCTTAAAGCTTCATTTTGTTGCACAATATAAGATGTTATATTGAGATATACCTACTGTACTAAGTTCTTACTCTATATCTAATATAAAAATGGGGCCAATGTTCAAATTTCCCCTTAGACTTACTATAGAGTAAAAATCTCCAACTAAAATCCAAGGTAGAACAAGAATAATTGAAAACATGAAATGAGACTAGTGTATAAATTTACTTGGAAAGTCTATAGGAGCATAAATGTTGGTGAGAAGAAAAGTCTCTCCAGACTCAAAGTTAGAGATGACCATGAAAATAGATCTTCTATTTCCAAGCCACCAAGAGGGAGTAATTTTTTGAGGATCCCAAAAAAATTCAATCCTCCCATTGAAACCTAAGCACCAATGCAAATACATTGGTCCCCTCTCTAGATTCTAGAATAAATACTAACCATGTCTTCTATTGAAAGCTTAGTTTCTTGAATGAAAAGTATATTAGGTCTATGATCCTGAATAAGACCTTGAATAGCCTTTTGTCGAGGGATGTTGTTAAAACCCCTTGCATTGCATTATTGCATAATCATTTTGGGGGATTAGAAAATTAAGAATCAAGGATATTAATGATTCCCAATTCCACCAAGGATTCCCCCATCAATTTCACTTTCACAATATCTTTCTTCCTACCCACCTTGAAAACCTTCCCAAAACTCCCCTTCTTAATGTTCTTATGTTGATAACTAAGCAAAGGAGGAGCCCTCTTATTACCCTCTTCTTTTTTCCCTAGGTTTTTCACAAGGGTGAAGCACAATATTACCTTCCATTGAGTTTCTAATTGGGAACTTTTCCCAAGGACTGAGGGCACACCTTCTATAGACATCTTTTAGGCCACTTGAATCTCATTCACTTTCTCAATATTTGACTATCTACATCTTGCACATACATCAAAATCTTTGAAACTAGAGTAGGAGCAGAGAAAGTGGGTAAACCAAAATTAGAAATGACTAAATCTTGTCCATCCATAGTGACATCATGATCCATTGAATCCATATCCTCAAAGCTATCAAGAATATCAAACCTTTTGCTAAAGACCACTTTGTAAGACACCTTAGCTTGTCTCTTTGTAGTCTTCATCTTTGAATTGGATTTCATAGGAATAAATCCATTTGAATTTGTATTCTCACTCTACATAGGAGCCTTACCCTTTGATTTAATATTTGTTACCTACTCTAGAGAAGGGGTCTCATGGGATTTAGGGCCTAAAAGAGGGAAATTTCTATGAAGATGACCATTTTCATGGCATGCATGACATCAAAATGGTAAAACCTCATAATATTTGTTGAATCTAGTTCAAGTTACCCAATATAATCTCCAATGAATTTGGAAGTGGATTATTTAAATTATTTTCAACACAATTCCTAGCAAAGGTAACAAATTTTCTAGTCAAGGGTTTGATGAAGGAGCCCAAGGTTTTCCCTTTTACGACTACAATTTTATGCAAAACATATTCACACTAGAATTCAATTGAATGTTGAGGAAGACAAACCCAAACTAAGATCTTGGAGGAGATTTCTTCCATAGGGTCAAATCCTATATGCCAAGGCTTGATAAATAATCCAACTTGCTTGTGGAAATATGGACCTCCTTCAAAAATCATGTTTCGATGGTCTAGTTGAGAAAAAATAACAAAGAAATATCCATGTTGGTGTGAATAGGGGTATTACCTAAATAGTTCCACTATTAGGTCCCTTTCACATCTTTTCACTTAAGTTTACTTAGGATGCACATAGGATCTTATCACTTTATGTCTCATATAATAAAATTAAGACACTTGTCATAATCTTATGTCAACTTTTGTCATTGTGCCCTAGGTGATTTAATATTAGTTGTATCATGTCATAAGATTAAGACACTTTTCATGATCTTATCTAATCTTATGTCTCACCTTGGATATATAACCAAGGGCTTCTCACACATTGTACAATCAATCTATTCTATTTGCATTCTTTTAGGAAAATAATTTATTCTTGTCATATTGATCTTCTAAGTATTTTGTACTTTCCATAGGCCTTTAGATATTGGGTGGCTATCTCCATAGCCAACTATTTCAATACATTTGCAACTAAAATGATTTCCATATCACCTTTAGGGTTCCAATTTTTCCCGATCCATGATTCCAAAAAATATAGAAATTGGGGGACCCATGAATTTACAAATTAATGCATGCTCCAATAAATATAAAACTTTGTCATCTATATCATTAGGGTTAATCACCACCATGGGGGGTTTCTTGTACTTCTCCAAAGACCCATTGGGACAAGATCGAGATCTCAAAGAATGAACATTTTTAGATTCCTTTGTTGCATGCAAAAGGAAATTAACAATGTGATTGTGATTAGCCAAGGAAGACTCTCCTCCATTCAAAGTCTCTTTAAGAGAGGTTTTGGAGGTCCTTTGGACCCCTAAAGGCTACTATGCAGGCAACAATTTTCACCACATTGAACAAAGAACCAAAAAAGTAAATAAAAAACCATGGGTGAAACTCCCTATCCAAACCCAACAAACACAAATCTACCTCAAACCAACCACACAAAAGAAGTACTATAGGAAAAATCAACACCAACACCCAAGAAATGACATCAACAAACTAGAATGAGAAAAATCTTAATCAAACCATATTGGGTGAAAAACAAAGAGAATTTGTGTAAAGGTAGAAATGAAGACACGAGAGCATAGCTAAAGCAAGCTCATGGCCTAGCATAGGCAACCCTACACTAGACAGACAAAAATTCTATGTGTCAAACCTTGACATTGTCATAATACCATCTGATCACACAACCATTGTCCTTTTATTTTCTAAGTTCCCCATTTTACAAAAAATACTTACCCACTTTGTTTTCATATTACTCTACATTTGAAATATTACTTATTTCATTCTCTTGATTTTTCCTTCAAAATTAAATAGAAAGCAAACTCATAACAAATTTATAAATATAACAAGATCAAAATATATAACTTATTTTCATATACTTTATCTTTAATAAACACTTTCTATTTTTATTTTTAAAATTTTATTAAAATTATATTTATAATTTATAACTCATCCTCATCATAATTTTAAAAACCTATAAACCAAATTTAACTTTCATAAACATTAATATTATTCTCATATCTAATCTTATTTATAATTTTACAAATAAATTTCTTATAAAATACTACCTTGCCATTTGATTGGTGTATATTAATCCACTTCATTGGGCTTATTTTTGTCAATTTTCAAAGAGTTGAGTTAGCTAGAACCTAGAATTTTGAAGAATCTTTCATTTTCAATAATAAAAAAATATTTATTAATTTACACGTGTACTTGTCTCAATATAAGTGTAGTTTAGTTGAGCATGATACTTGTGAAGTAAAAGTGGGTCTTATTTGACTATGACTAAGTGGGTGGGAAAGCTAACGTCCCAAAGCTCTTTCTTTCTCCACATGTTTTGAATGGCGACCAAACCTTTGTATTCCCATTTAAGGAAGGTCCTTGTCTCCTTTTAATTACTGGTATTTGAATTTGATAAAATTTAAAAAGATTAAAAATATTTTATTTAAATTTTTTTTGGTTAGTTGTATATTAGCTTTATTGTTGATAGTTATAAAAATCTTTTGCTAACAATTTGGATGAATAAATAAAATTGTCTAAAGTCCCTCGAATTTATTATTAAATTTTTTTGTATAGATATTGTATACGTCTTCAAAGTTGTCACGAATGAATCTACACCTTACATAACTAAGCTTGTACAAATATGCACCTTACACATTACAATCCCAATGGAAAAACACTTGACAACTAACTTCAAGAGTTTCATATGAAAAATGTCAAAATCCAACTACTCACAAGAACAATAGGACAAATCAAATGGTCTTCATTAAGTCATGCAAGATCAAGAAGGCAGTATCATAAAATAGAGTACACGTCCCTATCAATCCATGGGCTCTATTTCTCCAACAAAGTTGAGTAAAATAGGTCAAGCCAACAAAGATTTACTATTTGGCTATATAAAGGATGAGTAAGCATCCATTTGATTTATCACATAACACGTAATATAGTTAAATAGCCCCCACTACAACCAAGTGTTAGTGTGCTAACCAAAATGGTGAAAATATTATGAACAACTTATTTTGTTAATTGGTCATTTGAGTAGGTCAATGTGTGTTGGGATTAAGGCTAATTACAACATCCAAAAGATAACCACAACCAATTTGTTAGTTGTGCACTAAGGATTAAGTAATGTTCATTGTAGTTGACCTTAATCATGATGTTCAACTTTACCCCTTAGCCTTCATTTCGATCATGATTGACAAATAGGTCCTTGCATGGGCCTGTATAATGATACGAGCCACTAATAAAATGACATGTAACATTAATATACCATTGAACCTCTCACGCTTCATTTTCGCCCACCAAAGGTCCAATTTGGACATAGGCATGAAAGATGATATCAAAGGTTGAGGAGGCTAAATTTATACTTATTAGTTCCATTTGATTAAAAATATTAAAGCCTTTTCAAAAAATCCATTTTAAACATATTTTAAAATTAAGCTCGAGCATTCAATCAATAAACCATGTGAATCAAGGGGAATAGATCTATGGTAAACAATTAATTTTAAAGTTTAAGAAAATATTTAGTCAAATCGCATTGATATATATTTTATGTTCTATAACTCTTACAAATAAATGAGCTCTCTAGAGCTATAAAAGATGCTAGAAAAGGTTGACAAGTTTGTATTTATACCCATTAGTTGCATTTACTTAAAAAAAAATTGAAGGTATTTTCAATAAACTCATGTTGAGCATATCTTGCAATTGCAACATTCCATGATGTCATATTTATTTAAATCATGTTAAACATGAAAACACATGCTTGAAACAATTTAGATGGGTGTAAAATTACTAAAGTGGATCTTGATGGACTCAAGCCTATCACACTACACATATGAAAACCATCAATATTAACTATGAATATAGGAAACCAAAGTTTCCACTTGGGTCATGATTGATTAGATTGTTAGCATGCTTGGATAGCAAAATCAAAATAATATATGGTCTAGTGACTAAAATGAGATGCACAACACTTAATGTGGCCAATAAGGGCCATTTTCCTACCCTCTAATTAGGGATTTGTTGTGTGGTCTCACAATATGCCCCATTTTGCTTTAACAAAATGGGGGCTCATATCCTAAAAGCTATTTCTTATGTCATTAGGGGTAATAAATCCATAGGTCAAAATAAGGGCATCAAATTGGAAATTTCTAAATGAGTTATTTTGGTGGAAGTTGGTAGTATGCTCAAAATAATACTGGTTGTACTTTGAAATAAGTAAAAAGTGGTTAAAAAATGAAGAGGTTATGATTTTGCAAAAAAATGAGTCTTACATTATCAAATGATGTACTCATAGTTCCATATCTAGTAAGGTAACATGTCTTGTACCTGTAATAATGCACACAAAACCTTAGTGAAATTAATTGCAACACTAAGGAAGTTTACCTTGTTATGTCACTCCTTCATTATCAATCGAACCCAAAAACTTGTTTAAATCATAAATAATTTATGTCATTCGAGGTTATAAAGCTTACCAAACTAGATGAAGGATATCTAGTTCTCAATTTCGATGCTGGTGTAGGAAAAAAATTATCCACAAAATAAATCTTAATTAAGGCGTAAACAACATTAATGATGATTAGCGAACTTGATAATATATCTGGTTATTAATGTATGCAAGTGAGGTAAAATTGATTTTTTAGACATATTTCATGTTGTGGAACCTAATAAATTAAATCTATTGAATTCCACATTCAATAAGAATTTTTGAAATTCCAATACCGATCAAAATACCTTATCTCTTTGTAGTCTTCATCTTTCGCCTAGATTTCATAGGAATAAATCCATTTGAATCTGAATTCTTACTCTACATAGGAGCCTCACCCTTTGCTTTAAGATTTTTTTCCTACTCTAGAGAAGGGGTCTCATGGGATTTAGGGCCTAAAGTAGGGAAATTCCTTTCAAGATGACCACATTTATGGCATGCACTACATCCAAATGATAGAGCCTCAAAATATATTTATTGAATCCAATTCAAGCTACCCAATCTAATCTTTATTGAGTTCATCAATGCATTACTTCAATTATTTTTAATACAAAGCCTAGAAAAAGTAACAAATTTTATGTCAAGGGATTGATGAGAGGGGTTGAAGGGTTTCCCTTTTACCATTGCAATTAGAACCAAAATTCAATTAGAGGTTGATAAAGATAAACCCAAATTAAGATCTTGTATGAGAGCTCTTCCATATGGTCAAACCCTAGATTCCAAGGCTTGATAGAAAATCCATATTGGTTGTGGAAATATGGGCCTCTTTCAAAAATCGTGTTTCAATTGACTAGTAAAAATAACAAAAATGAAATATTTATTTACAACTAAATTGATTTCCATATCACCTTTAGGGTTCTAGTGTTTCATGATCCACTATTCCAAAAAATCCAAAGATATTTGGGGACCCATGAATTTGAAAATTAATACATGCTCTGACAAATATAAAACTTCCCTAGCTATAGCATTAGGGTTAATCACCGCCACATGGTGTTCCTTGCACTTCTCCAAACACCCATTCGAACAAGGACAAGATCTCAAAGAATGTGCATTTTTAGATTTCTCCATTGCATGCAAAATGAAATTGACAACATGATCATGATCAATCAAGAAAGACTCCTCCATTCAAATTCTCTTTAAAATCAAGGTTTTGGTATTCCAAATACCTTACACTATCTTTTTGTAGTTTGCCTTGTTATGTCACCCCTTCATTATCAATCAAACTCGAAAACTTATTTAAATCATCAATAATTAATGTCATCCAAGGTTATAAAACTTACCAAAGTAGATGAAGGATATCTAGTTCTCGATTTGAATGTTGGTTAAGGAAGAAATATGTTATGCAAAACCAATCTTCATTAAGGTGTAAATAACATTAATGATGATTAGTGGACCTGATAATATATTTGGTTACTAATGTATGCGAGTGAAGTAAAATATATTTTTTAGACTTGCTTCTTGTTGTGGAACCTGATACCATAAATCTATTGAAGTCCACATCTTGTAAGAATGTTTGAAATTCTAGTATCAATCAAAATACCCAAAATGGTGCTATTGTGGTAGTAAAATGGATATAAGGAATTTTTAGAGGCAAATTAATCATAAAGGCAAATTTAAATACAAGGAGTGTTCAATTAGCAATGCCATGGTGGTTTGCATTATGGGTTTAGGTTTAAGGGTAAGAGAGAATGAAATTAAAAGGTTAAATAAGAGTGTTAGCATGATGCAGGTTTTGAGCAAGATATTTGATTTAAAATTATTTTGGATACATTTGTAAGAAGGAAATTCGGCCAATGAGTGGATTGTAACTCAAATTTTGCAAAAATCCTAATGGATACCAAAAGAAGCACAAGAAGGTAAAGATCTAGTTGCAAATCAAGATGCAAAGGAATAACCTGGTGAAGGAACTGATACAATAAGTTGTGGATATTTTGGAGCATGCTGGAACTGGATCATTTTTGAGTGAATTCGAAGAAGAGATGAAGGAAAATAATTTAAATACAAAGAGTTTACCAAACTATGGTAGTGAGGCTCAAATTGAAGGATCGCCACCAAGATTTGGTCAACCACAAGGATACATGACTATTTTCCCAAATTTTGAAGATTTAGTGAACAATCAACAAAGGCTAAATAAGAGAGATAAATTTGATCAATTCTTTTCAAACTATCTACTAATAGCCAATGTGTAGAAGATATTTTCTTACCATTTGTTTAATGTTGATTCCCATAATTTTGTCTCACCGCGTAATATTTTTTAACTATCCTGTGTGTTACTTCTATAAAAGGAAACAAGTTATATTTTGTGAAGGATCAAATATTGTTGAGTAAGATAGAGCTTGAATTGGAAAATCACCAATTCAATTTATATTTCTTGTTTTCTACCTATTCAGTAAATACTTGTATACTATAGAGACTTGTAACACTAAAATAATATCAAGGTCATTCTTGATAGTAAATTTTGCATGACTATAAGGTGTTCATTTTGGTGAAATAATCAATTTTTTGTGCTATCTTTGGGTGCATTTTAAAGCTATTTCATTGGTGAACGATCAATTTATTTAAACTCTTGCCCTATTTTGTATGTAGTTGTGAGATATTTTGGTGAGGTACAAATAGTTTTCTACTTCAGTCTACATTTCTTTCAATATGTATGTGTGCAATATCTAAAATCATTAAATCTCTTAGACTCTTTTCTCTCTCTCTCTCTCTCTCTCTCTCTCTCTCTCTCTCTCTCTCTCTCTCTCTCTCTCTCTCTCTCTCTCTTTAATCTTTTGTAATTTATTTGGTAGTAGTAGTTGGAGTAATGTGAATGTGGAAAGTGATTGATACAAACATTGTTATGATTGATTGAATTACTTTCAAGCTTGAGAAGATCATCATATAATTATTAAGTCCCTTTGATAAAATAATATAAAACAAAAAACCCTAAGCGAACCTAGTAAGTCAAGACCTGACATTCTCAAGCCTTGGGATAATTAGTTCTTTACTAAATTAGTGATCTTTCAAGGTAGATGGGTTATATCATTTGAAAAATTATGTGTATGTTGTGTAACATCCTCATCAACATAAGTGGTGCTAGGAGGGTCAAAGCTAAAAAGCGAAGAAGACCAAAAAGTTCATAAAGTTTCCTAAAATATGCTTAAGCCTAATAAGATTTTAAAAATTCTATTAGAGTTATTAGATTGCATTAAATTTTAAAAAAATCATAGAAAGAAAAGTCCAAAAGGCATTAGAAGTTTAAAGTTAGAATTATCATGTAGATTTCAAGGCATATTAGCCCTCTTGAGAAATATTATTTCAAAATCGACATTCCATTTGTTTAGATAATTTTAAATAAAAATATTTTTCCTAAATGTTTGTCCAAATTTGGATTATAAGATAGGTGCAAAATTCATAAAACTTCAAAACATAAAGAGGTTAGTTACATAAATTTCCTTGTCAGGATGAATTTAGCTATGAGAAAGCTAATTTCTCTTTCCAAAGTTCATAAACATGAATTTAATGTTGGAAATAAGTTCAATTAAATGATTAGAAAGATAGGAAAAGTGAAACAAAAGGAATTTTATCAAATATTGCTAATATTGATGATCAATTGTTAAGTTATTGTGAGTGTGTAGGGCTAAGATATCTTGATATGAGTGAACTTTCAAGGAATTTGTTTCATACATGTAAGAGGTGTAGAACAAGATGATTTCCAATATTGGCTATGGATCGATCAATCATTCAAAAGGTTCCATAAATTGAGTTTTGGGAACTAGATGTGATGAAACAAGACAAAGTTTCTTCTCTTTTATTTGGTGAATTAAGTACAAGGAACAAATACTTGTCATTTCCCTTACAAAAAAGATAGGGGATATAATGATGAATTAACAGATGTTGATACACAGGTGGTTAAAGAAGAATACCTCAAATATGCTAAATTTGAAAATCTTAAGAGCATGAAGAAGATCTGGAGTAGAATCCAAATAATTTGGTAGATTTTATTTGATAGATTCTTTGTTACAAATTGAATTTGTTTTTTCTCTTTTTCACTTGATGATAGAAAATCTAATCAATTACAAGGGGTAAATGCTAAAAAGTTTAGATCCCTTTCAATATTTACGATAACCAAAAGTATTAGTTAGTTAAAGCATATAAATATATATAATATTACAAAAAATATATATCAAAACTAGGAGGGATGATTTGAATCCCAACAAGTGTGCTAGAATAAAACTTGATGGTGTAATTTCTATTGTGGATATTGGGAGGAAAATCTCTCATGAGAAGGAGATAGAATAGGGGATTGAGTGGTCATAGAAAAACATTTTTCCTTGATTCTCCTAGATGTAAAAACCTTGATTTTGTGACCACTACTTACTAGATATAATGAAAAGGTATTTAATTGAGGATTTTATTGGTACATGAGATGCTCCAATAGTATGGGAACCTATGCTTATATATTATTTCCCAAATTCATGTTGGAGCCTTCAAATAATGATAACTAATAAACTAATACTAATATAAATTACTCTAAGAAGTGCAAGATAAGAGCTAATCTAACCTAAGCTAATAATGGAAAATGAAATTGGATAGAACATGGGCAAGATCTTGAAGGGATAGGGTTAGGATGGGATGGGGTAGAGAAATAAAATAAAATGGTGGGACTTCAATCACCAAAAGGATTGAACATTTAGCTTTCTCTTGTGTACTCAACCAATCCTTACAAATTCTTGTAGTAGGGTTACCTCAAGTTACTTCACATTAACCCACATGCAAACTTAATGATATTAATTGATATATATGGACAATGGGAATTAAAATATATTATAATAATTTACTTTCATCTAGTGTTATAAGAAGATAAACATAAACACAGTCATAAAATCAAACAAGGGCAATATTTAAGAGTAATGATGAATAAAACCCAAATATAGTTATATTGGACTAAGTCTATTTTTTATAACTACAAAGAATTTGTGGGTAATTGCAACCAAGAGAACCCAAGATCTAATTCATAAATAATAAAGAATGAGTAGAGAGGACGGGACATATATCAGAAAGACCACACCATCTACCAAAAAAATATTCAACTGATACCAAATCAACAACTATTAATGAAAATGAATAGGTGATTAAAAACTTGGTCACAAGCATACATAGTCATGATGACCGATGTTATGTGCATGTGTTATCTATAATATTCTATTAAAAAATGCCTACAAAATTTATAGGCAAGAGACCTTAATCATTCACAATAGATATTTGATGGAAGATTCAATCAATGAGTAATTGGAATGATGGAGGCATGTATTAGACATGTAGTAGAAGGAGCTACCTATATTTGACACTATTTAACTAAAAGGGTCAAATAATATTTATACAAAAATAATATGTATATATCACTAGGAGGGGTTATAGCTTCATATATGAAGATATTTAAAAGAGAGGTGTACATGAATTTTATAAAAGAGAGCCTAAAAATATCTAGACAATTGGATCACTTTCAACATCAATGGTGGTATAATCAAAAGGATGCCAATTATATAAGTGAAAATATGGTGTGTGTGTGTGTGTGTGTACTAAGAATAACATGTGTATCATTGGATACTATCAAAGATCAATATCCAGTACATCTTGAAGGATGCCAACATGTTAAAGGTTGAGAAACCTCTAAAAAGAGAAGTGACAAATGAATTAGGCTCCACAATGATTGTAATATCTCAAAGGAAAAAATTATATCAAAGACATTAGATTTCCATAGTCCATAATATTGTGAAGATTTTTCTGGATTTGACTGTGTGTTGTATTTTTGCATCAACGTTTCGAATCACACTCTGTGATTCATCATCAGGATGAAAGAGAGTTGTAGGAGTAGAATGAGAGATTAAAGTCAAGGAATAGAGGGGAGGTCAGGAATAGAATAAAATAATTACATTAAACTAAAGAATATGAAAATTATATATATATATACATATAAGTATATATATAAGAAAGAAAGATATATATATATATATATAAATGAAAGTAACAAGTACAAAGTATAAAGATCAATAACTTAAATAGATGTGATCTTTATACTTTGTACTTGTTACTTTCATTTATATATATATATATTCATATATATAGAATTTTCATATTCTTTAATTGTGTCTAATTTTATTTTATTCTATTTTATTTTTCTTTCCCACCCTCTATTTATCTTGTCTTGGGCTGCAATCTCTCATTCTACTCCTACAACTCTCTTTCATCATCATGATGAATCACAAAGTGTGATTCGAAACATTGATGCAAAAATACAACACATAGTCAAATCCAGAAAAATCTTCACAAAAAATTATATGTTATCAAACCTAACACTAAATGAATCATAATAATGTATTACTACTAGTTCACAAAAGGGATATCTAATGTTGTGAAATTGATGAAAAATAAGAGGCAAGGTCATGCAAGTGAGACAATTACAAAATCTATACTTGTCGAGTCTAACATTGAATGATTTATGAAAGGGTGGTTAAACCACTTAGTTGAAAACACCAAAAGGGAGCCAAAAATGACACCAAGAAATTAAGAGTTGAAGGCTTTGTTGACACCATAACACCCATAGCTCAAATATTAAGTCATGTAGATTGGTGAAATAATTTAGGATTTGAAAATGAGGATCTTGTAGATCACAAGGAATATTTGGGGCTCAATAACACATCATATAAAGGGAATTGGAGGAATTCATTTGTGATTCAAAATGGATTACTCAAAGGGAGTGTGTGTGAAAAATATATTACACATCCAATCTATGTTTTGGTTGGAATTTGTAGGTATTATATAGATTCTTAATCTATCAACCCTTGGATGGCATGTAGAAACATCCAAGATCTAATAAATATTTCTAAATATGGAGCTTTTGATGATTACCCTCATGGAATTTTCTATAAGGATTTATTTTTAAATTAGAGATGTTTTTACATGTGGATCTTTGGATACTTACCCTCATGGAATTCTATATAAGGATTCTTATCAATTGATATAAAATAGATATGTGTTTGCATACCATTTAGGTATGCTCATTGACTTGAAGTTTAAAAACGATAAAAAATCAATCAAATAATTCTTCACACAAAATTTGGGATCTTGGATTTATTTTTCCTTTTGTATGATATTTTCTAAAGCTCCAAGCTTAAGGAGATAACATGCAAGTCTCTAACAATCATCTTTAAGTTATAGTTATCATTGTAAGACCTATATTATTTGGTAGGTTAAAGACTTGTAAAATATTATTAAAGAACATGTCACAACCAAATGACTGCACATCACCATAATAGCAAAAAAACACTTAAAGACACTTTCATCAAAAGCCATAAACCTTAATACCAACCATACATAAATAAACATACAAAACACACAAATATATTAAAGAAAAATAAACATCTTTTTCGTAATGCAATATTGCTTTGTTGTCTTCGATGCTATTGCATCAAACTAGGCCTATTATACTTTTGAAAACATGTTCCTATTTAGGAGAAGAGTGTTATTGGACAATTTATTTGTAGCATCATGTTTTAAAATGAGTAATCCTTTTTACCTTTTTTGGTAAACTAAGTGTGTATTGTCTTTCTTTCACTAAAAGGCTCATTCTAACAACATGTATTTATTTAATCCTCAAATTTATGAGTATAATTGCCTATATCCTTAAAGAACTTCTTAGTATGAGGATCATGGTTAAGCTCACAAAAATAACAACAGGAGTGTTTTTTTTTCCTCTTTAATTTTTTTTTTTAAAATGAAAGGTTGGCCTTTCTTAAAAAAATGACCTACTCATTATCAAGATTCTAAATATTTTTTGAGATTTTTACATTATCTATAGACATTCCAATATTAGATCTACCTTTAATCCAATCTTCTTAAATTTCTTGTCATATTGAAAAAATAAAATGAGGTTTTTAATTTAAAAAAATATGATATATTTATCCTTTAAAATCATTCTATACTTAATACTACTTTATTGGCCTCAATAATATCCAAGAATTGAGCTTTATTAGACATGTTTCTAGGGTTGCAACTTTATTGACAGTGCCAAATTACATGTTGGAAAAAATCTTCAAAATATTGATAGTAAAGAGATTGATTTTGGATTATTAGTTGTTTTTGAAAAGTAAACATTATCAAAGATTAAGGATTTTTTTTTATTTTATTTTTGTGAAATAAGAACATGTGAACTTGTAAATGAAACTAGAAAGAAAGTACCAAAGTTTAGTAATGATATATGATTGTTTAATTTTTTTTGGAGTTAGTGCGAAGTGGTTCCATGACTTTGTTACCTATAATAATTACAATACATGTAATTAGTAGTGTAAAAAATATTTGATATAATTGTATTATTTTAAAATTTGTTAGGACTTAAGCCATGTAATGTGCATTGTTTAAAAAATGCAAATACACTAAATCTGTTATTATAAATAAATGACCTATTCCAAATGTCACATATATTCATGTGAAGTGTTATGTTATAAAATATAGCAACTCACTTAATTAGCTCCTACTCAATGTCTATTTGATGTTATCTCATTTGGACCATACTATTAGCCTATGAGTAAGGCAAGAAATGCCCTTGTCAACAATTGGCATGTGTTTCTTTGATAAGCATTTCTAGAACTTTTATTACAAATTATGGGTGTAAAAAAATTCTCCTATAATTCAACTTTAATCATTGATCTTATTTTCATGCAATGATACAAATTATTTATATAAATTATAGCAATATATTAATACTCCTACAATATAAACAAATATTTTCAATTTACTAGTAATTTGAAGTGTAACAAATATGGTTCCATACAATTATAAAATCCATTTGTTGATAAATGGAAAATGTCTCTTCAATATGATCATTATGTAACACTTAGCCAAAAATGTGTAATGTCAAAAATTCCTCCCAAAAATCAACATTAGCCATTGATCTCATTATCCATTGAAGATGTCAAATATTTATATAATTGCATTATTTTAAATTTTGTTAGCCTATGTTTTGTGACTTGATTTTTTTTGCTTATATATGTAAAACATTTTTAGAAAAGCATTGTTGCTAAATGGATGGTAAATGTTTCCAATATGTATTTAGAAAAAGTATTGAAAAACTCATAAGCAATTATCTTTTATAATGTTGGCATTACAATTCGCACCTCTGGAGTGTGTATTGGCAACAAATAGCTATGCACAATATTAACCGCTCTTCAAATTAAGAGGGGAAGCTCCCTCTTTTGTTGATATGCATAAAAAGTAAAATATTATAAATTCCTTCAGCTGGTAGAGGCACAAGGTTATAAAACCAAGAACATTACAGCTAAGGTTTTCTCACAACACACAGTCAAATCCAGAAAAATCTTCACAACACAATTACATCTAAGGTTTTCTCTGGTTTCTGCAGGTCTTAACTACAACTAGGCTAATGCTAAAACTATCCTATCTCCTCTAGAAAAATAGAGCAAGAGGAATTAGGACCAAGTGGGAATGATTGACAATAAACTCTATCTCAAGATTCCCAAGGAGGTAGAACACCTATCTAAGGTGTAGGCTGAAATGAAGGTTATTAGAAACAACATGAAATGGAAAGCTAGTTCTTAGGATTCCCAAGGAGGTGGAACACCTATCCGAATTGTAGGTTGAAAGTAGATTACTGGAAACAAACACTAAACGAAATTTTTTATTTCTAAATTCCCAAGGAGGTCGAACACCTATCCGAGGTGTAGATATGAAAGAAAGATTATTAAAAACAACACCAAATGATAATCTCTATTTCTAAATTCTCAAGGAGGTGGAACACCTACCTGAGATGTAGATATGAAATAAAGATTATTAAAAACAAATAAATATGGGACAGAAAATTGCGTTATGAGACACACACAATGAACGATCAAACCAGCTTTATTTTAAACAAAGTGAACCAATACAAAATAGTAATATTGCATGGCAAGGTGGGCACAACAATTTTTTATCATAGCAAAAGTTAAAATACAATGAGCAAAGGTACTCTTAATTATAGAACCTCAAAGGAGTAGGGAACCCTAAAATCTCCTTGAGTTAACATTCAATCTTGCAAGCATGCAAAATTTATTCTTAAGTCTAAATGTATGCAACTTAACAATTAACTGGAAAAACTACCTCAGTTAACCGATTCTAAACTAAACTAATTGGACTGTGCAACATGCAAGTCCTTATTGATATGAGAGTCAACTGACAATCAACATCAATTAACTGAAACTGAAAACTCCATACCTACATAGGTATCTTCCACATGCACAATGATATGTGGGACACCGAGTTAACTTGGAAAGAAGCATCAAGTTAACTACTGTGTTTAATGTCTATCCTAAAAAGGTGGGACATCTTGATCTTCTAGTTCATTGGTCGTGATCTCAAGCAATTAACCTCTCCACGAGGTTATTGAATGCATCACCATCTAGAGTGTTGATACTCCTCTGAAGTACTTGTTGTCTTCGCAACATCTTTTACCATCTATGATTTGACTCTATAGTTCTCTTCCACTCTTGGTCGCCTCATGAAATAATGCTAACATGACTGCAAGTTGATCCAACATACAACCAACTGAATCACCATTGAAAATACCATGAATGAGCCTTTGAAACTTTGATTGTATGTTGGTGAGCTTAATGTATTCACCATCCTCACACTGATACTGGCAAGGAACTTGTCTTACGAAAGTTCTTACAAACTTGATAGCACTTGCCACCTTCTCTCTCCTCTTGATCAATTCTGTAGAAATTATTTCATGTACTTTTAACTTGAAGATTAATTGTTCTCTCCAAGTAAAAATGGCTTCCTTATCCTCTTTTGTGGTGACCGAGTAAAATATTTCCCTCAAGTGAGAGACCATGATCTCATTGCATGGTTTTTCTATCGTTAAGTCTTGCTCCAAATCTTGAATCTATAGGTGAAGTTTGTGGGCATTGTACCTCAACTAGTACAATTCTGAAAGTATGAAGAGGCCCCTTGTGATGAACTCTTCTTCCCAGTCTTTCAAGTGCTTCCCATATAAAACTAGCTGACTTAGTTGATTTGGTTATGTTGGTAACTCTAACATCTACAAGAGTAAGGCTATGACATTTTCAATGTTGTGCATAAGGTTGGAGATATACTAGCGAAGCTGCTAGTTTTCAGCCTTGAGGGCTACTTTATCTTCACCATCCTTTATCACTCTCTCCTTTATATTTTTCATTGCAACTTCGAGGAGATCCATATCTACTTTGTGTGTTCTTTTTACCAAGGTTGACCTTTATCAAGGTGAAGTCATCAACTTCTACCTCATTCAAGTTTTTATCCTCTGGTGGTGTAACGGTCTCAATTACAATCTATTTGTTAGCATTCCTTTCTACATGGACTTGCTTATTGCACTTTTTATTTGGTGTGTCTTAATAGACATGATCAAAATCTACAAAGTCTATTTGATACAATGGATGCCTCCTTTTCCTACCTAGAAGATTCTCAAGCCAAGACGAGTCTCGACTAATCTCACTGGAAGGATTGGTGCTAGTCCTAGGAAATCCTAATGAGTGAGAATGTGTTGAAGCATTGCCACATGGTGGTGATTCTAGCTCCAAGTCGATGTGAACCGGAGACTACTGTGGTGTTGGTGACAAAAAGGGAAGCTCTACCTCTATTTTTGGCATGTTCATAGCTATATCTGTGGCTATCTCCATATGATGTTCTTGCTGGTCCAAATCAGCAACTGGTGCTTTTCCCTTTGTACTTCCTGACATCCTGCTTCCTTTGGGAGGATTACTCCATGTCTTCTATCAGGTTTATGATTTTGATGTGGAAGGTAGTGAAGTAGTAACCAGTGGTGGATTTGTGTTTTATATTGTTTCCTTCCTCATCCTCTTGCTATCCAAGTAAACTATATTATTTCTAACAACTCTGCTTGTTCTTTCCTTAACAGATGTGTATTATTTTCCATACTAATCAACGGTTGGAAGCGGTTGTGTGTCAACTTGATCTTTGAAAAATTAAGTGTGACATCCCCATCATCATCAAATGACCCTTCCACATCCTCTGACATGAAATCAACAATTTTTGGAAGGGTGAATCTATTGTAGCTATGCCTTCGTACCTTGAATTTGTCCTCACAGTTGAACCAATAGTCTTCCATAGAAGGCTTGTGTGAAGAACGACCACCAAAGTGTGCTAAAAAATGACCCTAAGGGTCATATGAGCATCTCTCAATGAGATACTTAAGGTTAAGTCTCGCCATCTCATGGCTCATGGCCTTGGCATCAACTGTTGACTTGCACCTATAAATCCCAACATCTGTAATAGAAAAGTGGCATCCAAGTTGTGTTTGTTGCATAGATAGGAGTACACTTCATACAACTATCATAGAAATTCCATGAACACCACCTTATCTGATGGATAATGGGGTAACATGGCTAGATGACCTAAGTATCCATACACACAGATGTAGGTAAACGTAGGGAACTGGATTAACCAATCTGCCCATTCTACCATTGTCAATTTGGCTTCTATTGAAATACACACATGTAACTCATGATCAAGATTCCTCATGTACATTAAAAATGCTTCCTACACTCACTTGAAGTGTTGCTTGAACTGTGTGAACTCAAGCTATGCATACTACTCATGAATCTTTTGTACACTTAGAATTCCTGCAATATTCAACCCTCTAAAGTGGCCTTGGAAGGCTATTAGATACATGAGGTATGAACATATGTGGAATTCATGAACAAAAAGGAAGTTGGTCATTTGTTTGTGGAGAACATCGTTGATCAAAGAAGCCCAATCATAATGTTCTTTTCAATTGACAAGTTGAGCCATGACATAATACATCCAAGGATGAAATTTGTTGGCATCTGTTTGACCGGTGACATGATTAAGAAGGTTGATTATAACTGCATATTCATCTCTAAACTCTCCATGACCCACATTCTTTGGCAAAGTACTTCTTTTATGTTTGATCCATCTCTTTTCCATTCTTTTTTGACATTTTCCCCTCTCAACATTGAATACCTTCTTGCACTTTACCATGGAAATGACCAAATTATTTGGATTCAGAGGAATATTGAAGCACTTCTCAATGTCTTTGGACTTGAGACTGCATATCATTCACCCATCCACTAACTAAATTTCTCGAGTAGTAGAATTTTAATGCTTTACACAAGCCATTACAAACTCTACACACTATGATGTGATTGGGAATGAGGCCCCTTCTAGCAACCCAAATTCCTCAATGTTCTAAAGTGTGGTAATTTGGTCTAGATCTTTGAAGCATTCAAGTTAACCTTTGAATCCACTTGATGCAAATTTGTTTAAGTTGTTATGATGAAATCATGAATTAAGACAAATTTGGTCTTGAATTCAGTCTGAGTGAACTACATTCTAAAAACCTAGCTTGTTGACTGGAAACACGAATATGTTATGACAACTTTTTCCAATGAGCTAAAAATAGCTTTTGATGAGGCTAAAAATAATTTGTTGAGGGGCAATTTTTGCGTAAAATTATGAGACGTGGATTTTGTAGAGAAAATGATTCTAAGCAAACCCGCAATGTCAGAAATTCAAAAAAAATACTTTTTTGCTTGGCATGAAAGAATTTTAAGAAAAAAGCAATAGGGGCTATAGGGATTTCAAAAGCTTTTTTTGACGAAAAATTCTGACATATTGGTTTTGAAGCCACTAATGTGTTGATCAAACCCAGATTCTCTATTTTTTAAAATGTTGACTTTTCCACTACCATGCAAAGGAATCCTCAAAAAGCGAAGCTATGGGGCAATTTTTCCTAAAAAATTCTAGCACATGGGCTTTGTAGAGAATGTCGTGCTCAACAAACCCAGATGATTAGAATTGAGAAAAATTATCGTTTACTTGGACATGTGAGAGAAAACCTAAGACAAGGATAGAAGAAATATGAGAGTGAGAAGATAGAAGTTATATTTTGCCTCTGTAAAAATGACGCCTATGCTTGAATGAAGTCTGACTTGCATGTGCTAAAGGATGAAATCTAGAAAATTATCTTGTTCAGTAATTTGGACCTATAACTGTGAAGAACACTAAAAAATTCTTCTTGTATCACCTCCAAATCTTGCTTGCACGAGAAAATATGTGTTTGCCTTCAACTTGTGATGAAGGAAATGGACACGCAAGTGCATATTTAAAGAATTTTAATGAGTTAGGGTGTCACAAGCATGTCAAAACCCTAAATTTTGAATGAAGCATTCTCATTGGACCTCATTCAGTTAATAAAAATGGAGACTAATCCTTGAAATAGGTGCCACTCAACACGCAAAGAGGAAACACGCCACATGCAAGAAAAATGGAGTTGAAACTGAAGTTTTATTATTATTTTAATTCAATTTGAAAAATCCCTCCATTATAGGGCAACCTATGCACTTTAGTTTCAAAATTAAAAGTTCGACTTTAGGTGCCATTATTCTCAAACTTAGAAACTTTTCTAAAATTTACAACTTTTTAGCTTTTGCAAACATCACTGATACCTCTATTTCACGTTGTATTTTGGATGCCCAATTGATCCTAAAGCTAAGCTAACAGATTCATTGTGAAGTTGGATCAAGTTTGACGAGATGTTTCTGGGAGTTGTGAAAGCTAAAAACTTTATCTAGTGCCTTGAATTCGAGGGCACCTTTTTCCAAAAGGGTGCATGTTTCACCAAACTTAGCCATTTTTGGATTTTGATCCTCTGTGCTTCAATCTGCAACTACCGGTGACTGACGACTCCCGTCGACTGGGTGTTGAGTCCATCGCGAAGCTAAAAGAATTCTGAAAAGGATGACTGCATGTGCAAGTTTTGAAATTTGATTTAAGGACCTCAAATGCAAGGGCACCCCTGGCCTATAGGGGCGCAATTGAGTTCTTGAGAAGAATTTTGCAACTTGTAACTTTCAACGGAATGCTCCAGTTTGACCTTTGTTGTCAGGAGTTGGATTGCTTCGATGCTGGTGCTGATGGTTTCATTGCGGAGATTGAACAACTTGGAAAAGATGTTCCTAAAAGCTACAAGACTACATCTAAGGCCCCAAAAAGAAGGGCCCCTTTCTCAAGGAAGGTGCATTTTTCAATACTTAGCCAAATTTTCAACTTACTTTCATCTCCTATGTTTTACATTCAATCTTTGTCAATGGGCATTTGATAGGCCCCAAGGGTTGATGGTTGTATTCATTATGTAGCTAGGAGGATTCTGAATAGATCTCGTGAAGACAACAGCTGCCCAAAAACCCCATCTAGTTGATCAAAAGGCTAGGTGCCCCTGGCCTGTAGAGGTACATTTTGACATTTTGACTTGCTTTATACCCTCCATTTTATGTGCTTGTTGGATCAACTGCTATAGTCGTCTGACATGTCTTATGGACTGGCGAATGGATCCATCACGAAGCTGGACTGAATCTTAGAGATCACTTGAAGATGGTTACTACAAATTCTAACATCTGATAGGCTTCATTCTTGGGCGCCCCTAGGCTATAGGGGCATAGATTTTGTAATGTTATTGTCGTCTTTAATTTTCATTACCTCTCGTGTCTCTTTCCTTTTCCTTCGTTTATCGAAGTTTGATAAAAATCTAATGGATTTGCTTGACAGTTCACAAGAAAGCTAGCATAATTCCAAAGAAGATGAATAGTTTTACAACCATCAACCACTACATTTGGGCCTTCAATTTCAACGATGCCCTTAGCCTGCAAGGGCGCAATTATCTCCAGACTTGGTGATTTTTTAATGATTTTCATCGTTTTGCGCTTCAAAAACACTATGTTGCTTGTTGGGTTGACTGCATTAAAGCATTACTATCATTGATGCAAGTACGTGATTGTATTTCACCATTTTTACATGTACGAACACTGCAAAGTTGGCTTGCATGTTGATTGTACAAGTACCTCCTTCATAGCAAGGCGAAGTGTTTCCAAACTTATAATTTTTTTATATTTTTCTCCATTTGAAAATCCCCTCTGTCGTGAAGCATATTTTTCAGCATCTTTCACCACATAATCTTCTATGATGAGTTTCAGGTTTAGATTTTGACACTTGGTATTGGCCAACTGCCATTGACGACCTCAGGTGTCCTATCTTTTCTCTTGAAAAAGTGAAAATAACCCACCAAACTTAAACTGACTTTTCCTTGATTCTGACTTCACCAATGTGATTGTGAAGTGAAATATTCCAATCAAAATTAATTTCAACCAATTCTGGCAAGATCCTATTTTTTAGGGTTTTCCTAAAAATAGGGGCCTAGAAACCCTAATTTTTAAAAAAATTAAAATTTTCTAGTATCTTCTAGACATTAAACCCACAAAAATCCCATGCTTGGTTTGACCTAAAGCTAACTTTTAACAACAATTTTACAAGATTTGGACCATTTTATCAAAATTCCTTAATGAAGCAAAAAAAATCATTTTGGGTACAACATTAGGCTCCATCTAGTGACCATGTCAGATACTTACGGCATAGGAGAATCAAGAATCTCTAAGTTTTTGTAGACCAATGTGACTTATCAGTTGGGCATGGAGTCAGGACCTTTTTTTTCTAATTGCCTAATACTTGGAGTTTTCCTAATCACCTAAAATAAGAATAACTAAGAAATCACTTAAAACACGACAAAACCTCACTGAACGGGGAAATACATTACAACATAACAAAAAGAAGAAATATTTTTTTACAAAAATTCACTCCTCCCCCGAAAGGATGAAGTGCTTGAGATACTGCCCGTTGTATGGCAGCGGGAGGAGCCTTCCAACTTGATGCGAGAGAATGTATGTGTTCTCTCCTACAGACTCATGGATCTGGAACAACCTTAACCATAAGGAATAAAATTTTCCATGCATTCCTTTGGGCTCATGTCTTTTGTCTAGTAACAAGACTTGATCTGCAACCTCAAAGTCTCATTGACGAGCTTTCTTATCAAAGATCTTCTTCACTCACTCTTGGTGATGAGTGATTCTATCGACGACCTCCACCCTTTCTTCCTCAAGCTTCAACAAGTACAAAATCCACTTCTCAATCGGATCTTTGAATTCTTCATCTTCCATTGCAGATTCTGGTTGCAAAGCGAACAACTCCAGTGCAATGGGTGGCACTACTTCTATACCATACAAAAGAGTAAAGGGCGAAGTGTCGATGGCTCTCTTAGGAGTGATTCTATCAGCCTAAAGAACATCATATAACTTATTGTGCCAAGCTCATTGATTTGAGTCAACTGACTTGTGCACAATTGTGACTATATTCTTGTTTGAAGATTTGGCTTGTCCATTACCTTGAGCGTAATAATTTGATGCATGTGATAATGTGATGTCATGATGAAGACAAAAATCTAGTAGTTCCTCAAATGAGAAACAAGTTGCATTGTCAGTCACAGTCTTACGAGGTACCTCTAAGCGTGAAATGATATTGTCTTTCAAAAAGTTGCAAATGACTTCTGAGGTAGCCTGCTTAGTAGGAATGGCCTCAACCCATTTTGTGAAATAATTTGTTGTTGTAAGGACATATACATGTCCCTTACTAGAACGTGGGTTGATGGGACCTGCAAAATCCATACCCCATTGTTGAAATGGAGCATCAATGATTACTGGCCTAAGTGGAATGACTACCAATTTCACTTTTCCAACAAATTGTTGACACATCTAACATTTGTACACCCATTCATATGCGTCATGAAACATAGTTGACCAATAGAACTGTGCTCGTAGAATTTTGAATGTTGTGACTCTTGATGAGAAGTGACCATTGTATGCTTCACTATGAAATTCCTCCAACAATCTTTGTTGTTGGTCCTTACCAATGCATAATAGAAATGTTTCGTGAAGGCCACGCTTGTATGGGACATTAGTCATGAGGAGAAAGTTTTGTGCTTTCAACTTCAAAGTTCTCTTCTATTGTTTGTCCAAGTGATGTGGAAATTCTCCATAAGTTGAATAATACCATAGTGTAGTGTACCATTCCTCCGCAAAATCAACTAGTAGGACCATAGGAAGGTCCTCTTCAAACTCAGGTTCAGGTTCAATTTCTCCATTGCTTTGGTACTTTTGATCTCCATCTTCTGCCAAAAACTAACAAATACCTTGCCCACAAACGAGCTTGGTTGACTTGATCTCCAAATCATATTCCTAAACTTTAGCAATCCAATTTCCTCACTTTGTGCCCATCTCTTGTTGAGTCAGCACACTTTTAACTACTGGATTAGTGAAAAACACCATTGTGTGGGAGTTCAAGATATAGAATCTAAAAAATTTGATAGCCCTGATGATAGCATACACATTCTTCTCAATTTGAGAATAGCACGATTCACTATCTTTAAAGTTATTGCTCATGAAAGCTATCAGAGATTCTCCTTCTTCATTCAACTTTTATGTTAGCATGGCAAATAGAGTGTGCTTTGATGAATAACAATAAAGGATGAAATCCTTTTCAAAGTCAAGACTGACCAACATTGGTGTGTTAGCAATGGCTTCTTTTATTTTGATGAAGGCTTGCTTTCCTTCTTCTTTCCACTAGAAAAGGGACATCTTTTTCATCATAGCTAATATCTCCTTAGCCAACTCTAAGAAATCAGGTACAAACCTTCTTATAAAATTAACTTTACCGAAGAAGGAATGCACTCCTGTTTTATTTGTTTGAAAAGACAGGTTCTTGATTGAATCCACCCGATTTGGATCAATCCTAGTTCCCTCTTTCGAGACGATATGGCTAAGCAACTTGCCCTCTGTCACTACAAAGATAGACTTTTTAGGATTCAATGAAATTTTGCAGTACCTACATCTCTCAAAAACATTCACGAGATGTGAAAAGTGATCTTTCCACTTGTTTGAAAACATGATAAGGTTGTCAAGATAGACAACTATGATTTTATTTTTAAGATCCCCAAAATCCATATCCATGGCTCTTTGAAAAGTTGCACTGGCATTGATGAGGCCGAAAGACATCCTCTCATAAGTAAATGTACCCACGGGGTAGTGAAAGTTGTTTTGATTTGATCCTCCTTTGCCACTACAATCTGATTGTATCTGAAAAAACCATCAAGTAATGATAGCATTCTGAACTAGTGACCATCTACAAAGTGTACTCCATGATCAGTAAGGGATAATTTTCCTTCAAGGACATTTGATTCAGGTTCCTAAAATCTATGCAAATTCTAATTTCTCTATTTTTTTGCGTACAAGAACTATGTTTGACACCTAGGTGGAGTGATGTATTAGAAAAATAATCTTGGAGTCCACCATTTTATGATTTTTCGCGTAGATAGTGTCTTGGATTTGTGGATTGTAATGCCTTTTCTTATGCCTAAAGCGTTTGACATTAAACTTCAAAGGAATTGTGTGAGACAATTCGACAGGTGTGAATACTTTCAAGTCTTTGTAAGACCAAGCAAAAACATCTTTGTATTGCTTGAAAAGGGAGATAAACTTCTTGCTTTCGTCTGGAGTACAACACTTGCCCAAGTTAACAAATCAGGGCTTGTCTTCAGTGCCAATGTTCACCTAATAGTGCTCAGCAGAAGTATTATCACTTGAATTCTTTTGATCTTGAATGTATCTATCATGCCTGTCAAAAATGTTCTCTAAAGAAACAAGACCCTTGGGAATTTGATTTCCTCTCAATTTAATGATCTCAGAGTCTGTAACTTCAGAGTCTTTTGCAATTGATTCTTTAAAAGGAGTAAAAATACCTTCAAAGAACAATTATTTGTAATTGTCTCCCATGACAAGAAATTCTTCAATGTCGTCATCATCATCAAAGGCCTGCCATTTGTTGGAATTATCAGGAACAACTGGCCTATATATCAGCTCAATAACAAAAGTATTCTGACAAAAGTCAGAATGTGGCATGAATAAAGCATCTAATACCACGATGACATTTTCTTTGCTATTGTCTGTGTGTGGAATATAGTTGATGTTGAATGCCTTGAACCATTCGATGGCATTTCACACCCTTTGTCTATAGGACCGAAGGTGATTTTTCCTAACTTGGAATTGATCTCTAATCTGCTTGATGATCAGCTTCGTGTCTCCTTTAACTCTAAGTAATTTGATTCCCATATTCTTTGTATTTTTGAGACCTAGTAGAAGCACCTCATATTCTGTCGTGTTGTTGGTGCATTCAAACTACAACTAGTATGCGAAAGGATATAAATGTCCTTCGGGAGAAGTGATGAAAACTCCTACTCCCGAACCTAATGTTGAGCAACTTTCGTCAAATTGCATCATCCACACTTGTGAATCTTTATTTGATGTGCTTGTGGAGAGTGCAAACCTTTGACTTTCTTTCGTTACTTTAGACATCATAGCATATGTGCCAAGACCCGTGTCTTGATATAACACTTGTGCTTGGGAATCCTAGGATTTTACCACCATGAATCTTGACTTGGCCTTAGGTTCCAACTTGAAACTACCTTTCTTCAACAGGATTGTTGCAAATGACCAATCCAACTGAGTCTCTCCTCTGAGATCCTTGCAGAAGCTTCTACTGAAGAGCATCCTGTAATTGGTTGGAATGGCAGCTACCAAGATGGTCATCATTATCTTCCTTTTTGGACAAGATGCCAACCTTAGTTGAGCATCCTTTAGTTGACCAACTAACGACACCGGATTTTATTCAAGCGAGTAACACTTGTCGTGAGTTTTGGTGCACAAGAGTCCCAACGCATTCATGATCTGTAAGGGGATGACATTGTCTGAAGCTCCTAAGTCTATGATACAGTTGTTAAGTTTGAAACCTCCTATATACAAAGATATATAGAATGGCTTCAGCTTGTCTTTCGATGGTATGAATGACTCAAGCAACATAGGCTGGATTGTTGCTTTCTTCTTTACAACCTTGAGAATCCGATCCAGTTGCTCTAGATGGTCCTCAAGATACTCCAATTGTGAAATTTGCACCTTTATCTTCATCATGGAAGATGCAATGTCAAAGTTTGCAAAAGACAAATCTTGAGCAACCGGCATGGTTTTTTCATGTGAAGACTTGGGATTAGAAGTAGAAGGCACTTCTTTTCCCTTTTCATTTGATTTCCGCTTTTCCTCTACTTTTTTTTGTGCTTTAAAGTGTTGTGCATGTGTGAACATAGGCAATGAAATATTTTCATGATTTACTGCAAGATAGTATTGATGGTTTTCTTCTTCTTCTTCTTCTTCTTCATTGATGGGTTTGTTATCAAAGTAACCCATTGCGGAGTCGCCATCAAAGTTGTCTATTTATAGTGCCACAACATTTGAACTTAGTGAGGATACAAAACTCGAACTGGGTAAAGCTTCAATGTATCCCATGATCTGGTTCATCCTTATATTTTATAGACATGTGGATCTAGAGTGTGCATTAGTATCATGGAAAGAGCAAAAAGTTGTATACTTTCAGTATCAGCAGGTTGTCTTGGTTGTCCTGGTGGAAACCTTGTTTTGTAGTTGTTGAATGGCTAAAATTTATTCCTCTTCAGCTAGTATGGTTGTTGAGGTTGATATGGTTATGGTGCAGGGAGTGCTTGTTTCCCTTGAGGGGGTGACTATCTTTTGAGGATAGTCACCTTGTTGGCTACCTTTTGTAGCAGTGGATTTGTAGACTCTTGAACAAGCAATTTGATAGTGTTAGTCTTCATCTTTCTTGATGTAATCATATTGTCTTCAAGCTTAATAGCTTCTTCTTATGCAAGTTGTAAGTCCACTTCATGGCTTGATTTCAAGAAAAACATTATCTCTGACAGGAGAGCGTTGATGAAGCTACTCATCAAAATCTCATCAGATGGATTGAGTGTATGAAAGAGGCAAGTGAAGAGGTGGTTAAACCTTTCCACAAATTCTCTCATCGGTTCATGTGACTCTATCTTTGAGTTTGAGAGTTGTGCAAATAATCTATGACTATCTTTGGTGGGTTTGAATCTCACCAAGAATTTCTTGCTCATGACAACCCAGCTTGTCATGATGCCTGGTTCTAGATGATTGAACCAATCTACACCATTCACCTCAAGAGTCTCAACAAAGAGGTGAACGACGATATCTTCTTGTGAAACATACAAAATGGAGCAATCAATTGTGAATGTTGAGATATGCTCATCGGGGAAGTGCTTTCATGATCCTTTAGGTAGCTCATGGTGTCCTTGCAAGGCTAATGGTCCAATGTTGTCACCCCAAGGCAATGGATTTAGACATCTTACATTCCTTGCATTTCAGTCATTGCGGTTGTTATTATTGTCACTCATTGCTTCAACTAGGACTGGAGATTCTTCTCGAAAATGATCAAGAACCTCTTGAAAGATTGGCTCTTCTTGAAAGAGAGGATTTGTTCTCCTCCTTGTGTATACTTGGTTAGTTGGGATGAATTATTCCCATGCAGGAGGTGGTAAAACTAGTCTATCGACTGCAAGATTATCCCTTTCTTCTTTTTTTCCAAAGTAATAGTTGTGTTTATCTACTGAGTAGATGATGTATTGTTGTCTAAGATGACACTTTGCAAGCTACTATTGATATTTGATCGCTCTCCTTGAATTTGTACAAAATTTGGTTATATGATGGCAGAAGTAAGTCTTGGTTGTAAAATTGGACCACTAGGACGCCAAATGGTCATTCTTGTGACATAAAACTGTTTAAGCTTTTTTCTATGAAGTTTTATGCCTCGTGCCCCACGATGGGTGCCAGAAAACTATTGACATTACAATTTTCACCTCTGGAGTGTGTATTGTCAACAAACAACTATGCATAGTATTAACTACTCTTCAAATTAGGAAGGGAAGCTCCCTCTTTTGTTGATATGCGTAAAAAGTAGAGTATTCTAAATTCCTATCTTTTTGACTCAGCTGGTAGAGGCACAAGGTTATAAAACCAAGAACATTACAGCTAAGGTTTTCTCTGGTTTTCGTAGGTCTTAACTACAACTAGGCTAACACTAAAACTATCCTGTCTCCTCTAGAAAAACAAAGCAAGAGGAATTAGGAGCAAGTACGAATGGTTGACGATAAACTTTATCTTAGGATTCCCAAGGAGGTGGAACACCTATATGAGGTGTAGGCTCAAAGTAGATTATTGGAAACAAACACTAAACAACAATCTTTATTTCTAAATTCCCAAGGAGGTGGAACACCTATTCGAGGTGTAGATATGAAAGAAATATTATTAAAAACAACACCGAACAATAATCTATATTTCTGAATTCCCAAGGAGGTGGAACACCTATCCAAGGTGTAGATATGAAAGAAAGATTATTAAAAACAAATAAATTTGGGATAGAAATTTGTGTTATGAGACACACACACACAATGAACAATCAAACCAGCTTTATTTTAAACAAAGTGAACCAATAAAAAATAGCAATATTGCACGGCAAGGTGGGCACAACAATTTGTTATCACAACAAAAGTTAAAATACAATGATCAAGGGTGCTCTTAATTATAGAACCTCAAAGGAGTAGGGAACCCTAAAATCTCCTTAAGTTAACATTTAGTCTTGTAAGCATGCAAGATTTATTCTTAAGTCTAAATGTATGCAACTTAACAGTTAACAGGAAAAACTACCTCAGTTAATTGATTGTAAACTAAACTAACTAGATTGTGCAACACACAAATCCTTATTGACATGAGAGACATGTAACAACCAACATCAATTAACTGAAATTGAAAACTCCATATGTACATAGGTATCTTCAAAATAGACATGCAATGATATGTGGGACACCGAGTTAACTTGGAAAGAAGCATCAAGCTAACTATTGCATTTAATGTCTATCTTGAAAAGGTGGCAACTCCTGATCTTGTAGTTCATTGGTCGTGATCTCGAGCATTTAACTCCTTCAAGAGGTTATTGATTGCATCACCATCTAGAGCACCGATACTCCTTTGAAGTACTCGGTGTCTTCGTAGCATCTATTCACCGTTTGTGATTTGACTCTATAGTTCTCTTCCACTCTTGGATGCCTCATCAAATAATGTTGATATGATTGCAAGTTGATCCAATTTACAACCAACTGAATCACCACTAAATATACCATGAATGAGTCTCTAAACTTTGATTGTACGTCGGCAAGCTTGATGTATTCACCATCCTCACACTAATACTGGCAAGGGACTTGTGATACGAAAGTTCTTATGAACATGATAGCACTTGCCACCTTTTCTATGCTCTTGATCAATTCTGCATAAATTGTTCCATGTACTTTTACCTTGAAGATTAATTGTTCTCTCCAAGTAAAAATGGCTTCCTTATCCTCTTTTGTGGTGACTGAATCATATGTCATCCTCAAGTGGGAGACCATGATCTCATTCCATGGTTTGTCTACTGCCAAGCCTTGCTCTGAATCCTAAATCTATGGGCGAACTTCGTGGGCATTGTACTTCAACTGGTACAATTTTGAAAGTATGAAGCGGCCCCTTGTGATAAACTTTTCTTCCCAATATTTCAAGCACTTCCCATATACAACTAGTTGACTTAGTTGATTTTGTTTTGTTGGTAAATCTAACATCTGTTGGAGTAAGGCAGCGACATTTTCAGTGTTGTCCATAAGGTTGGAGATATACTGGCGAAGCTACTGGTTTTCAACCTTGAGGGTTGTTTTATCTTCACCATCCCTTATCACTCTCTCCTTTATGCTTTCCATTGCAACTTCAAGGAGATCCATATCTTCTTAGCATGTGATTTTACCAAGGTTGACCTTTATCAAAGTGAAGTCATCAACTTCTACCTCATTCAATTTTTTATCCTCTAGTGGTGCAACAGTCTCAATTACAATCTCTTTGTTAGCGTTTCTCTTTCTACATGAACTTGCTTCTTGCACTTTTTATCCGGTGTGTCTTAATAGACATGATCAAAATCCATAAAGTCCAGTTGATAGGATGGATGCCTCCTTTTCCTACCCAGAAGATACTCAATCCAAGACGAGTATCAACTACTCTCGCTGGAAGGATCGGTGCTAGTTCTAGGAACTCTCGATGAGTGAGAATGCGTTGAAGCATTGCTACTTGGTAGTGAGTCTGACTCCAAGTCGATGTGAATGACTATTGTGGTGTTGGTGATGGAATGGAAAGATCTACCTTTATTTCTGGCATGCTCTCAACTATATTTGTGGCTATCTCCATATGATGTTCTTGCTGGTCCAAATCAACAACTAGTGTTTTTCCCTTTCTACTTCCTAACATCCTACTTCCTTTATAAGGATTACTCCATGTCTTTTGTCTGGGTTTTGATTTTGACATGGAAGGTAGTGAAGTAGTAACTGTTGGAGGCTCTGTGTTTGATACTGCTACCTTCCTCGTCCTCTTGCTATCCAAGTAAAGTATGTTATTTCTAACAACTCTGCTTGTTCTTTCCTTGACAGATGTGCACCCTTTGGCGTACCAATCAACAGTTGGAAGCAATTGCATTTCAACTCGATCTCTAAAGAATTGAAGAAGTGTGACATCCCCATCATCATCGAATAACCCTTCCACATCCTCTGACATGAAATCAACAAGTTGTGAAAGGGTGAACTTGTTGTAGTTGTGCCTTCGTACCTCGAATTCATCCTCACAGTTGAACCAATAGTCTTCCATAGAAGGCTTGTGTGAAGAACGACCTCCAAGGCATGTTGAAAAATGACCCCAATGGTCATATGAGTGTCTCTCAACGAGATACTTAAGGTTAAGTCTTGCCATCTAATGGCTCATAGCCTTGGCATCAACTGCTGACTTGCACTTGTAAATCCCCATTTATAATGGAAAAGTGGCAATCAACTTGCGTTTGTTGCATAGATAGGAGTGCACTCCATACAACTCCCATAGAAATTCCATGAACACTACCTTATTCGATGGATAACGGGGTAACATGGTTGGATGACCTAAGTATCCATACACGTGGATGCAGGTAAATGTAGGGAACTAGATGAACCAATCCGCCCATTCTACCATTGTCGATTTGGCTTTTGCTGAAATACGCACATGTAACTCACGATCAAGATTCCTCATGGTGTACATTAAGAATGCTTCCTGCACTCGCTTCAAGTGTTGCTCAAACTGTGTGAACTCAAGTTATGTGTAGTATTGATGAACCTTTTGTACATTTAGAATTCCCATAGTATTCAACCCTCTAAACTGGCCTTGGAAGGCTATCAGATACACAAGGTATGAACACATGTGGAATTCGTGAGCAACCAAGAAGTTGGTCATCTGTTTGTGGAGAAGGTTGCTAATCAAAGAAGCTCAATCATAATGTTCTTTACAATTGACAAGTTGAACCATGACGTAATACATCCAAGGTTGAAACTTGTTGGCATCTAGCTGAATGGTGACACAATTAAGAAGGGTGATCATAACCACGTATTCATATCTGAACTCCACACGACCCACATTTACTTCTTTTCCCTGAGCCATCTTTCTACCATTCTTTTCTGAAATTTTTCCCTCTCAACATTAACGCCTTCTTGCACTCTACCATGGAAATGACCAAATTATTTGAATTCAAAAGAATATCGAAGCACTTCTTGATGTCTTTGGGCTCGAGACTACATATCATTCCCCCATCCACTAACTAAATTTCTCATGTAGTAGTATTGTAATGCTTTACACAAGCCATTACAAACTCTATACAGTGTGTTGTGATGGGAAATGAGGCCCCTTCTAGCAACCCAAATTCCTCAATGTTCTGAATTGTTGTTTGGTCTATCTCTAAAGCATTCAAGTTAACCTCTAAATCCACTTGATGAAAATTTGTGTGAGTTGTTCTGATGAAATCTTGAATTAAGACCGATTTCGTCTTGAATTCAATCTGAGTGAACTGCACTCTAAAAAACTGGCCTATTGACTATAAACACAAATATGTTCTAACAACTTCTTCCAGTGAACTAAAAATAGCTTTTGATGAGGCTAAAAATAGTTTGTTGAGGGGCAATTTTATGAAAAATTTTGAGACGTGGGTTTTGTAGAGAAAATGATTCTAAGTAAACCCACAACCTCATAAATTCGAAAAAAATGCTTTTTTGCTTGGCATGCAAAGACTTTTCGGAAAAAGGCAACAGGGGTTGTAGGGCCTTCAAAAGCTTTTTCTGATGAAAAATTCTAACATATGGGTATTGTAGCCACCAATGTGTTGATCAAACCTAGATTCTCCATTTTTCAAAATGTTGAATTTTCCACTACCATGCAAAGGAATCTTCAGAAAAAAGCAAAGCTTCAAAAAGCGAAGCTATTGGGCATTTTTTTCCTGAAAATTTCTAACACATGGGCTTTGTAGAGAATGTCGTGCTCAACGAACCCAGATGATCAGAACTGAGAAAATTTGTCGTTTACTTGGACATGCGAGAGAAAACCTAAGCCAAGGATAGAAGAAATATGAGAGTGAGAAGATAGAAGTTATATTTTGCCTCTATAAAAATGAGCCTATCCTTGAATGAAGTCTGACATGCATGTGCTAAAGGATGAAATCTAGAAAATTATCCTACTAAGCAATCTGGACCTATAACTGCGAAGAACACTGAAAAATTCTTCTTGTAGCACCTCCAAATGTTGCTTGCATGAGAAAATATGTGTTTTCCTTCAACCTGTGATGAAGGAAATGGATGCCCAAGTGCATATTTAAAGAATGTTAATGCGTTAGGGAGTCACAAGCATGTCCAAACCCTAAATTTTGGATGGAGCATTCTCATTGGACCTCATTCATTTAATAAAAATGGAGATTGATCCTTGAATTAGGCGCCACTCAACATACAAAGAGGAAACATGCCAAATGCAAGAAAAATGGAGGTGAAATTGAAGTTTTATTATTATTTTAATTTAGTTCAAAAAATCCCTCCATTATAGGGTGAGCTATGCACTTTAGTTTCAAAAATCAAAGTTTGACTTTGGGCGCCATTATTCTCATAAACTTTTCTAAAATTTCCAACTTTTTAGCTTTTGCAAACATCACTGATACCTTTGTTTGACGTTGTATTTTGGATGCCCGGTTGATCCTAAAGCTGAGCTGACGGATTCATTGCAAAGTTGGATCATGTCTGACTAGACGTTGTTGGGAGCTATGAAAGCTAAAAACTTTATCTAGCGCCTTGAATTCTAGGGCGCCTTTTTCCAAAAGGGTGCATGTTTCACCAAACTTGGCCATTTTGGGATTTTGATCCTCTGTGCTTTGATATGCAGCTGTCAATGACTGACGACTCTCCATTATAGGGTGAGCTATGCACTTTAGTTTCAAAAGTCAAAGTTAGACTTTAGGCGCCATTATTCTCAAAAACTTTTCTAAAATTTCCAACTTTTTAGCTTTTGCAAACATCACTGATACCTTCATTTGACATATTCTAGATGCCCGGTTGATCCTAAAGTTGAGCTGATGGATTCATTGCAAAGTTGGATCAAGTCTAATGAGACATTGTTGGGAGCTATGAAAGCTAAAAACTTCATTTGGTGCGTTGAATTCTAGGGCGTCTTTTTCCAAAAGGGTGCATGTTTCACCAAACTTGGCCATTTTTGGATTTTGATCCTTTGTGCTTCGATACGCAGTTGTCGATGACTGACGACTCTCATCAACATGATGCTGAGTCCATCGTGAAGCTGAAAGAATTCCACAAACGATGACTACATGTGCAAGTTGTGAAAGTTAATTTAAGGACCTCAAATGCAAGGGCGCCCTTTGCTTGCAGGGGAGCAATTGAGTTTTTGAGATGAATTTTGTAACTTGTAACTTTCAACAGAACGCTCCATTTTGACCTTTGCTACCGAAAGTTGGATTGTTTCGATGGTGGTGTTGATGGTTTCATCATGGAGATTGAACAACTTGGAAAATATGTTCCTCAGAGCTACAAGGTCAGAAGACTGCATCTAAGGCCCCAAAAAGAAGGGTGCCTTTCTCAAGGAAGGTTCAATACTTAGCCAAATTTTCCAACTTGTTTTCATCTATGATGTTTTATGCTCGTCAACAGGCATTTGATAGGCCTCAAGAGCTGACAATTGGATTCATTGCGTAGCTAGGAGGATTCTGAATAGATCTAGTGAAAAACGACATTTGTTGAAAACCCCATCTAGTTGACCAAAAGGCTAGGTACCCCTGGCCTGCAGAGGTGCATTTTGACATTTTGACTTTCATTATACCCTATGTCTTACGTGCTCGCTAGATCAATAGTTACGGTCATCTGACATGTCTTATGGATTGGTGAACGGATCTATTGCGGAGCTAGACTAAATCTAGAGAGATCACCCGGATATGGTTACTGCAAATTCTATCATCTGACAGGTTTTATTCTTGGGCACCTCTGGGATACAAGGGTGCATATTCTGTAATGTGACTGTCGTCTTTGATTTTCATTGCCTTTCATGTCTTCTGCCTCCACCTTCATTTGCCAGAGTTTAACAAATCTGATGATTTCGCTTGATGGTTGACTTGAAAGCTAGCAAAATTTCAAAGAAGATGAATAGTTTTGCAACCATCAACCACTGCATTTGGGCATTCCATTTCAAGGGTGCCCCTGGCCTGCAAGGGCACAATTAGCTCTAGACTTGGTGATTTTCTAATGATTTTCACCATTTTGTGCTTCGTGAACACCATGTCACTTGTTGGGTTGATTCTGTTAAAGCATTATTGTCGCTGATGTGAGTACGTGATTGTATTTCACCATTTTTAGACACTGCAAAGTTGACTTGCACGTTGATTGCACAAGTATCTCCTTCATAGCAAGGCGAAGTGTTTCCAGACTTAGAATATTTTTTACATTTTTTCTCCATTTGAAAATCCCCTCCGTCGCGAATCATCTTTTTAAGCATCTATGATGAGTTTCAGGCGTAGATTTCAACACCTGGTACTAGCCAACTGCCATTGATGACCTTGGAGGTCCTAACTTTTCTCTTGAAAAGGTAAAAACAACCCACCATGCTTAAACTGACTTTTTCTTGATTTTGACTTCACCAATGTGATTGTGAAGTGAAATAAGCCAATCAAAATTAATTTCGACCAATTTTGGCAATATAGGAGCCCAAAAACCCTAATTTTCAAATTTCTCAAATTTTGCTAGTATCTTCTAGACATTAAACCCACAAAAAGCCCATGCTTGGTTTGACCTAAAACTAACTTTTAACGACAATTTTACAAGAATTAGACCATTTTAATCAAAATGCCTTAATGAAGCAAAAATCGTTTTGGGTACAACATATAAGCATTTTAAAAATAGTTTCATAAGTTGTGGAAATCTAATGTCTCTAGTTGGAAATTCATGTTTACATTATAAAATAATTTTAGAAAACCTAAATATTCAATGCGATTACATAGAATATTTTAGAACGTATAATTTAATGAGGGATTCTATAGAGGAGGCCCAACCAAAAATAGTATTAAAAACATTGCAATATCATAAACAATTGTTTTCTTTATCAAAAGCAACTAGAGTACCTAGCCCTACACACCACCACATATGCTCATTTTGACTACATTAGGCCCCTTTATGTTCCCTTCTCGAGCAAAATATGAGGCAAAGTAGACCCCTCTAAAGACTTCATTATTTTCTTGACACACCATTTCCACCTAAGATGAGCATAATGAGGTCTCTAGCCACTTCAAATTGGTATAAACCACACCATCCCACATTATCATAGTAAGCCCTTCACACCTTTAATTCATTTTTAATTGTTGTTATTCTATTATCCTTCACCTTGTCATTCAACGAAGGAACCCTCACTCTTTGTTCTACCACCCCTCACTCTTTGTTCTACCATGAGTCATCTCCATTTACAACTAGGAAAGTGAAAATTCTTCATAATGGTTTAGTAAAAGAAGATTTAGTTTTAATAGCCATGGCCTCTTCTCAACTATGGGCAAAGTGTAAGTTAACATCTCTACACGCTCTTTTAATATGGTAGCTTTTGAACTAGTATTTAATTCATGGCTAGACTATCCTAAGCCAAAACCACCTGAATGAAACCTAAAGTGTTAGTGTAAATAGTGGCTTTACATATCTAGGTAGAATGTCCCCTTTTTATGATTGACCTAATCACACTTAATTTCTTTAAGCTCTTTCATGCTTTTGTCTCACTTACATTTGGTTGAGATATGTATCCTCATCACTTGAGATGCCTATTTCATCACTCTAACCATTTGCTCACACTCTTGTCAAATGAGCTCACAAATGTTAATATTTGGAAGAGTAGTTGATTATTGTCTCCAACCTTTTCACCTCCTCATTCTTGCCTATATATCCAAGGTTGACCATTGTATTTACACTTCATATTATATGATATCTTGTGATCATCTTTTCGCTAGTTAAAGATCAATTTATGCTTTTTGATCTTCACATTTTTCAACATGATTGATATCCTTTTGTGATCATCATTTCACCAGTGAAAAATCAATTTATGCTTTTTGATCTTGGCATTCTCCAACTTAGAGTGAAAAAATAGTTGACAACCTACTATCTATGACTAAACACTTCTTAAGTAGGTTTCTAGCTCTCCGTAGGTTTCTAGCTCTCCTATACTTAAAACTTTCATACCATTAATTGTTACACATGTTTTGATCACAACATTCATCTAAAACACTTACAAGAACCAAATGGCAAACACCAATATTTCAAAAAGAAAGTAAAAGTAAAATACCCTAGATATATCGTTAACATACTTGACATCATATATTTTTGCCCCAACATTAGCAACAGATCAACTCTTAACGATTTTAACAATTTTATTTTATTTGTGCTAGTCATATTAAGTCAAATAAAAATTTCCTATAACAACTTCCACCACATTATAGCTTATGTTTATTGCTATACAATAAATTATTGTTGTATATTTCAATCTTCAAATTATGTCTATATTCAAATTCATTTAATTTTTTGTAAATTGACAACTACACAAGAAATATTTTACAAATGAAAGTATTCACAAAATACCCTCCTATCTATAAAATTGTTTCAATAACACACAAAATAAATTACCTCTAGACTTGTTTTTTTTAGAATCTTTTAAAATATACTGTAGACTTACATATACTATGAAGTATAACATTAATAAAACTTTATAAATGATATTTCGCTATTATGATCTCTTTGCCTGTATAATTTAATTTAATAATTTGTTCTTTAAATTTTTTTTATTCACTTTTTTAAAAGTGATTTACCACAATTTACTCAAATCTCCACAGGTTATAGTAACATGTTGCCATAGGTATGGAGTACTACAATCATGCTCGCATATTTGTGCGTCTATTGAGAGTCTATCAGGACGGACAATGCAAATTCATTGCGAACAGGTCCCAGAAACTAAATTCTAAACAAATATAAAATGCTGAACTCACCGTCAAAAAATAGCATTTTAAGTAAAACTGCGATGTTGGCCAAGAAAATTGAAGCCCTAAATAGACAGATTTAAATGCCTTCATTAAACTAAGAGTCAGCTTAAGGAAGAAAAAGCTTCTTTAGATAAGATCAAGAAAAGCTTAACATTCTAGGACAACATAAGAAAACTTTCGTCAACTTTTAATTGCCAGTTCAATTCACTCAATGCCTACTGATGGGAGTGGCATTCATTGAGATAGTTCATATCTGAGCAAATTAGGCCAGATTGAAAAGAATTGCCAACCAAAGCGAAAAGATTAGAATCATAATTTTCACTTCAATTCATTTGATAGCATCTATTAAATTCGCATTCTAGACAATATTATGCTCAAGTAATGATGACTTTGATTGAGAGCCATACTTCACAGCCATGAAGTGGCATAAACGTCCGTACAAAAATGTAACCTCACTCAATTTACTGAACAGTGAAAACAGAATAGCAGCAGAATGGCCAGGGGCTCTAGAGAGATAATAATACAGTCAAACAATGGTACTATCCTAGAAAAATCCAAGATACTCAGTTGCTTATGTAAAATGGCTACCAAGTATAGTGTTCAACTCGCACAAAAGCCACAGAAATAACACTGTACTAAACAACACTCCAAAAGACTGACATCTGCTATTCACCTGACAAACTAGAATTATCTTTCCTCAACAAGGTGGGTACCGTTTCAGAACACGCAAATCTTCCAGCTTCACATATTTAGAAATCAAGGTTTATCACCATGCTTTGCACTATTGTGGCTGTTCAATGCAGCCTCTGAAACGAAGGTCCTGAAAGAAGAAATCAAAATTAGTCCCACCCTGACCACCCAAAATAATATGTATTAATATTGTATCATTTTACATTTACAAGCGCTGCACTTAAGTTCAATCTATATGCTTAAGCCAAAAATTGACATCAACTACAAGCAATGATGCTATACAAAACGAAATGTCCAATCAAGAGCACCAACCTCTGGCATGTTTGACAGCTAAATTTTTTTCCTGATGCAGGTGTAGAAGCATTTGATTTTGGAGTCTAAGTTCCAGCAATAAACAGTTCAAAAAGTTAGTCTTAACCATAATTACATATTTTCATTAACTAATTTGAGATCCAAAGAAAAAAACTAGTTGTTACCTCTTTTGATGCAGGTGTCTGCTGCTTTGGTTCTCCAGGTGTCTCTTTACCCTTTTTGCCACCTTGCTTTGCTCCAGGATGAGGAGTTGCAACATGCACATTTTTCTTGTTATCACCTGTAAATATAAAACAAACATTGGACATCAATAACCAAAACAATAAAGAAATGTCTATATGGCATCACTATATGAGCATCCTGAGAATTTTCATACCCAAACTCTTAACAGAACCTAACCCATTGACTTTATACTAATTATTACCTTCCTTTCCCTTCCCTGCAAGGATCAGACTTTCCCAATACTCTCGAGCAGCTACCTTGTCTGCTCCGCACATCCACTAATTATTTATGGGAATTATTGGTGTTCTTACTTAGAACTTGAAACTTTTTAACAATTATGCAAACAGTTATTGGAAAGACATTCAGCTCAACTTGCTTGGCACAAGTTAATTGAAATCAAATGATACCCATCTAAATTTGCTTCACAACATCGAAGATTAATGTTTACTCACAGAAGTTATACAATTATCAACCAGTTGTGCCAAAAATGTTTCATGCTTAATGAATTCAAAAAGCAAGATCAACTGCATTAACATACAAAAACCTAGATAATAATTCCATTGTAGCTATGATGCGCTTGTTCATGGCTAAAGCATTATGTCATTGCTATGATAAAATACTCAAATAGTTTTCAAATATAATTTGCTGCCTTCATAGGGTGTACTACAATGCCTTCCCTCGTACTTGGAAGTTCCAATTCCAACTTAGGAAATACATTGTGAATTGTGTAATGTCAAATATGACCCCAAAGGCAATGTCACAAGTTTTAGGACTGACTACTAATATAATCATTGCTTGAAATACAAAAAAGGAATGACTACGCAGTATGCCATTGAGGAAATGTTTTTGATGGACCTGAAATAAAGAGTGTCTCCTAGCATATAGGTGACACCAGGATCAGAGCAAACTTGAGATCCATCTGTAACATAAAATTTACTTCTAATGATCTAGTGATTCAAATACAAGAAAGGTGAGTTATTGGGGAGAAATAATCTAGACTTTGCTAGATATTTTTTGTTCTGATAAACCAGTAATGCACCCTGCAAATCTAAAAATCAAAAAAATAAAAATCTTGGATGCAGTGAGCTCAGATCCCCTTAATATAGATAATTGGAAAGTCATCTTAGTCAAACCGTCAACATAAGTATTTTCTACTTCAGAAACTAATGCATAAATTGAAAATCACTTTATTCTGTATTTTGCCACTTTATTCTGTACTTTATCTGCTAATAATGCAACTAAGTTCAGCAAACCTAAAAGAATTCAACAAATTCAGTTGCCCACAAAAAGGGTATAGAATTATTCTCCCCAACAACCTGAAAAATGATTGTCCTTCTTCCCAGAAAGGACTCATCCATTGTAGATGTACCAACCATTTAAAATTGATCAACTCAAACACAGCCATAAAACACAACGAACACATAGTAAGAAAACTTAAATACAGTTATATGGCTAACCTGTTTTATGACCTTCAGGTGTAGCAATCTTGGCCTTCTTATCAGCTACCGGTGTCTTAGCAGCTGAATCTGGCACAGGCCTCTTCTTGCCAGCAGGTGCCTAAAATATAATCCATTTCTAACTGAATAAATTATGACCTCAAAAGACAAGATGTGTAATAGCTAAACAAACATAATCGTACCTTTGGAGTTTCCTCATCAGACTCATCTTCATCACTATCTTCATCTTCTTCATCGTCATCCTCACTTCCACTAAGATCTTCCATATCCTATTGCATGCAGAGAATGAGACTTAAACAAATACAGCAGATTGACAAATTAATAGATGCAAAAAGTTGGCATCAACAAGGAAACAAGTAAAAAGCAACCACATGTCTACAAATTGTCTTCCAACACAAGTAAAACAATTCCATGTGCAACTCAATATAAATTCCAAACCTCATCTTCATCATCATCAGAATCATCATTCTTCTCAACTTTGGCTGGTTGCTTTGGTGTCTCTCCCTTCACTTTCATCCCTTCTTTATTGGATTTCCCTGGCATAGCTACAGACCCAGATTCAGACTTTTCAACCTTCTCAGATTTCACAGGTTGTTTGCCTGGAGAAAGAAAAAAAAATACAAATTCCATGTTAAAATTTATGAGTAATACAATGAAATATGCATACCTACACAATCATCTTTTCAAGTTAGATTGCTACCACAAAAAGCAATAACTAACCTCCATTCTCTTTTGCAGTTATAACTGATGGTGGCATTTCTTCATCTTCTGATTCCGATTCATCATCATCTACAGTAATCACACTGACAAATGTCAAATTCAGACAAACAAAACCAGCAAATGACTTACACAAACACATAAGCTAATAAGTACCTTCATCTTCTCCATTTAGGCTTCCAAATGTGCTCAGCAAGAAGAAGAAACGAGTTAAGGAAGTTTACAGTATACAAAAGTATTCAAGTTATTTATTTCCGGAAGTGTCAGTATACATCTAAAACAGCTCGAGCATGAAACCAAGATCAAGAACTTATTTATAATACAAAAGTCCAGAGGAAGCATGATTTATAAGGTTTCAACATTCATGTAAAAGAACTAGCAACAACTAAAACACCAAGGATATTCATCTTCCTCCTGAATAAATGTGGTATATCCACAACAAAAAACACTAGCCGACTTTGAAGTATGAGAGATCTTGAAATCCTTTTCAAATACCAAATCCAGTCCAAACTGATCACAGCTTCCATGCTGACAACTTCCAATCATGATTTTCTTCCCATCAACATGAATATAAACTGCTACTCTTTCACTTGATTTTGACCCTTCCCCAATTGCTACCTACAATCAAACAGCAGGCTATAAGACAAATCATAACAAGGCACAACTTCAACCTGACAAAAACACAAACGCCAAGCTTACAGAATCCCACAATCGAAGTCATAAACCCCGTCAAATACTCAAACATAGAACCTAAAACCCAACAAGACCCTATCTAAAAGTTCTGTGAAACACCAAATGAAACTGTCACACACCAAACATAAACCCTAATAAAACGTCAGTCTGCCCAATATATAACTAAAGCATTTACTCTTCACTACCCAGACATAAACTCTACAATACCCAGTCATCATATCCCAAACAGAATAATACAAAACCCATCCATAACTACCAAACATTAAAACCCCAACATTAAGCCCAGCAAACATCCGACAAAATCCCTCCATAGACCAATCACAAAATTCGCACATGAGAAACATTCAACCCTGCAACAACGTCAGAAACCCCTTCAACCAAAATTAATAAATCCTATGAACCCAATCATAAGCCACACATAACCAGCACTAAAGAACCCCAAAATAAACCATAAAATCCATCGAGCGCGTATATCAAAGAGAAGCTATCTGTAAATAATTTTAAAAATAGGGTAACGGAGGAAAACCTGAGATAAATGAATATATTTATCTTCTCCGGGACTGCACCCCAGATGCTGTCCAGGCTTCACTTCAACTCCTGTTTTCAATAACACAGTAAATGTTATTTAACCAACAAACAATGTCATTATGCATATAGACCACTACTAAAGATGAACTGAAGAAGAAAATGAAATGTACGACCACATATAATAAATACCACAAAAATAAAAACATATTATAAAACCATACATATTGCAAACCCGGAAAACTCATTCCGCGCCCAAGAAAAAGGTAAATAGTACCCTAGATGATACGGAATAAAACAGAACAAAATAAAACACGAGCTGCTAAAATCTCAAACCAGTCGTAAAGACGGCTTACAGAACCGTAGATTTTTCGGACTTAAAAACAACAAATAAAACCTTAAAAAGCTGCCAAAATTATTCTCTTGAGCGCATCGTATTCGGGATTACACAGTGAACACAATAACAAGACCTAAAACAAAGATAATATAGCACGGCACACATAAACACAATGCAATACAAACAGCTCATTCGTACATCAAAGATTAAAATACCCAACAAATTCGTCAAACAGACTGAACTTCGCAGCAAATTAAAACAAAAAGAGAGCGAAAAAATGCCTTTGAAATAATAACCGAAGGCTTACCCCAAAACTCCATCGTAAACTGCCACAGAAAAAATATATATTCTCCTCGCTTGCAGATTACTCTGACTTGCACAAGATGTTTGCGGCTTTCTGAATTATGCGGAGCAGTCTGAAAATATAGAGAGTGAAGAACCAAATAATCGAGAATGGGATTTCTAGGGTTTATGGGGTGTTAGGGAGAGACGTTAGGGTTTAGGTTAGGGATTGTGCTGCGATTCTTTGAACATGAATTTTAAGGCGCGTTTTAACAATTTTTCTTAATGTTTATTGTTATTCGCACTTGAATCAGTATTGCTTAATTAATTATTGGTAATTGAATTTGTTAACAAATTAGAAGATACCTTTTTTAAAATTCAATAAATATTTTTGTTCTAGAGTAAAGATGTAAACTTTTTAATTAAATCAATTTCTAAAAATAATTATTAATAATATGATTTGATTAATATATTTTATTTTTTATACGTATCAAAAATATTTTTTATTTTTTATTATGATTGATTAATATTTTTCACTATTTTTTCAAAGCTTTTGTTTTGTATAGTTTCATTTCATTAGCATCAAAAATCATGAAAGATGATTCATGAGGTAAAGCACATATTATATAAGAGACTCTTAAAACATTGTAACTTTTAATGACTCGTCCAAATTCAATCATCTGGCTGATTTTTCAAGTTGAAATTTAAATTTGATATGTTGGACTTTAACTTGCTCTATGTTCTATTATTTCAAATATATAAGATTTTTGCTCATATGCCCCATTATTTCAAATATATGAGATTTTTGCTCATATGCCCCATAACTTCAAATATATAAGATTTTTGCTCATATGTTCTATTATTTCAAATATATAAGATTTTATATTTCCTTGTATGTGCCTTTAACATATGTGTAAAGAATTTTGATGTCAATGGCGATTAATTGGTCACCTTCTTCTACAAAGATATGTATTTGATTTGATCGATGTGGCTCAGTCACTTCTAATTGTCCTTCAATAACTTTAGCCACAAAGTCTCATTCTTAGCATCATTAAGAAGGGAGACATTGGTTTTATATTTGTTGGCACACTCGACACCTCAGTATTTATCTTTGTGATACAAGAATGTCATTATATTGGGTCATGTAGAGCAAAGAGTTGGTTGTGTATATGCAACAAAGAAAAGCCACACGTAGACAAAGGAATTTGTTTGTCCCTGAGGTTATCTTTGGCCTCATGCACATCAAAAACATTCCACTTCATTCCAAGCGTGTTTCAGAGTCAACCTTGTTAATTATGATTTTTTTAGGCAATTTGGGTGAGAGAATTGTCTTCTTCCTAAAATCCTTTTTAGTTATTTTATTTCTTATATTCTTTAAATATATAACATATATTTATTTATAATTAGGTTTTCAAAACTTTATAATATTGATAATTATATGTTTCTAGTTTTATAGAACCAACAAATTATTTATAATTTTATAATTATTAAATTTAATATTTTTAAAATAATATAGTGATTTAAATATTGCACCAAATATTTATAGTATTCATTAGCCAAATAAAATTGCCTTCTAATTTTAATTGGTTATTATCAACTATACTTTCAACCATACTACAAAGTAATTACAATAATCAAGTTTTCTTCTCTTTAATTAATTACTATATATAAAAAAAATATATACACCGAGAGATATCCTTCTCAAGGCGTTTATTTTTTTAATCAATTTCTCTAATAAAAGTGCAATAGATGTCTCGAGAAGGATATCTCTCGACATATTTTAATAATATATATAATATATATATATATGCTAGTAATATTTGTAGCGCAACATGTAATACATTAAATGAATTAGGGTTAGGGTTAGGATTAGGGTCAAAAATAGAATTAACATATATATTTAAGATCATTGTAAGGATTAAAGTTAGGGCTAGGGTTATGGTTAAGGTTGGGGTTAGATTAGGGTTAGTGTTATGGCTATGGTTATGATTAGCGATTGAATTAAAGTTAGGGTTAGGGTTAGGATTATTATTAGGGTTAAGGTTTCAATAACAGTTAGAGATAAAATTATGGTTAGGGTTAAAGGTTAGATTTAAGTTAAGGGTTAAGGTTAGGGTTACAGTTAGATATAAAATTATGGTTAGGTTAAGGGGTAGGATTATGATTAGAATTAGGGTTATGGTTAAATTTAAATTAGTGCTATTTTTAGAATTAGGGTTAGGCTTAGGGTTCAATTCAAACTCCAATGCTAACCATAATACTAACCTTAATTATAATCCTAACATTATCCTACGTCTACCCTTAATTATAACCCTAATTAAACCCTAACCCTAACCTAACTTTAACCCTAATTGTAACCAAACCTTAATCATAACCCTAGTTGAACCCTAACCCTTATTTAATATAAACCCTAATTAAATCCTAACTATAAATGTAACCATAATTTTAACCCTAACTCCAAACCCAACCCTAACCCCAACCCTTAACTTTATCCTAGAACCCTAACCCTAATTGAACACCAATTGAACCCTAACACTATCCTAATTAAATTTTGACCTTAATTAAATCCTAATTGTAATCCTAACCATAACCCTTACTCTAACATCATCCCTAACTCCAAACCCAACCCTAACCCTAACCCCAAACATTTTCCTAAAACCCTAGCCCTAATTGAGCACCAATTGAACCCTAACCCTATCTTGATTAAATTTTGACCTTAATTAAACCCTGGTCTTAACTAATTAATCCCCAAATGTAACCCTACCCTAAATCCAACCCTAACTCTAGTCATAACACCTAACCCTGATTAAAATTCAACCCTAATTGTAAGCCTAATTGAACCGAAACGCTTACCCCAAGCTTTATGCTATAACCCTAACCATAAACATAACCATAAGCCTTAACCTAACTGTGGACACCAAAAATGGATGCTTCACTTCCTTGTTAAAGAAAGGGATCTAATTTCACAATGTTCACACTCAAGGACACCTTGGAGATCTTCCCCCAAAGAAGGATGGAAAAGATCTGACAATAAGGTATCCTAGGATAGGGTTTGGGATTAGAAAAGGCTGAATAAGGGGTTCAACACCAAGTGCAAACTTGGCAAACACGAAATGTTTGAAAACACAACATGATATGCAAACATATGCTAAATGACCTAGAAATGATAATGAAACAAAACAGAAAACTATAAAACTGAAAGTGTGCACCTGGAGACTTATTGAGGATGGAATGGAACTATGAAATCTTGAAGATGTTGATTTTTAAAGTTGGTGGGACTCATTCGCCATTCTAGGTGAATCAGTCTTAGTTCTGGAAAATTGCATTGGAGCAAGTTTAGGCAAATGGGTATCCAAATCCACAAAAATCTCTGAAAAACAGGTACATTGGGACTCATTCGCCACTAATGGTGAATGAGTCCACTTTGACTTTTTGAAAACTCAAAAGTGGAATCTATAGCTCTCAGTCTGCTCTTTCTGTTCCTCCAGGTATCCAGATACGAAACCCTGATTTTCAGGACTATAAGTGACTTATTCTGAAGATTTTGACCTTGCCAATAGGGAGATGACTTCAATGAGTTTGAAACCTAATATTTAATCATCTCCAAGCCTTCAAAGCATCTAGATATGCAGTCACACAAAGAGAGAAAGAAAATGTTGATTGTTAGGGAATAGGGGTTTGCCTTGGTCAAACCTCGTTTAGGTAATTAGACCAAAATGATGAAACAAGATAATGAAGCATGAATATGAAGTAATGCAACTAGAAACTTGCCATGATGATGGATCTTGAATTTTTGCAACAATAGATGAAGAATTTTCCCTTGAATGCCTCATAAATGATCTTGAAAGCTATCTTGATGACCTTGTGAAGACTTGAAATGCTTAACCCTAAAGTGCTTGACTTGACAACATGGATGAATGGATGATGGATAGATAATGAATGGATGATGAATGGATTAAATAATGATTTAGAAGCTTGTTTATATAGGCAATCCACTCAAATGCCCATAAATTTGATCTCCAAGGCCAACATTGAAGAAAATTAAACTTAAAACCCAGTTTTCCTTGCTCAAACTCTAAAAATAGCTCAAATGGGACTCATTCACCCAAAGTGGTGAATGGGTCCCACATGGGCCATTTTGCTAGCTAAAGTGTTGGGGAGTGCATAAATTAAGTTCATATGTTGATCTAGTTGGGTTTTTGATCAAATTATGCCTCGTGATACACAATATGGGGTCATAGGGGCCTATTAATGATGATATAAAGGTTGATTAGGGCTAGGGACACAAAGTTCAATGTGAAAGTGTGGTTAAATACACTCTACAACACTAAAATGAGATCCACTTAGCCTAGAAAGGCACAAGATCCAATGTGAATGTGTAAGACAAATTACAACACTAGATTAAAACCAGGTTTAATTTACAAGCCTTCTAGATTAATGTGAGAATGTCATTACATATATTTTACAACATTGAATTAAGGGAAAAAAATAGGTCCATTAGACTTAAATGCTTAATAAAAGTCTAGAAAAGTGTGAAAGTCATTTATAACGCCTTTACAAGACATCGATAAATACATTTTGTTCAGTTTGCAAGTGCCCAAGACCTAATGTGGATGTGTAAAACAACTCACAACACTAAATCGAGGCGTCAGTAGGTCTAATTTATCATTAATTATTCTTGACTCAAGCAAGGTGCACTTTTTTCTATGCTACACTAACCCTAATTAAACATGAACCCTAACCCTAATTAAAATTGAAGATAGCCCTAATTGAACCTAAACCATAACACAAACCCTAATGCTAACCCTAATTGAACCCTATTTCTTATTGAATTCTAAATCTAGTCTTAAACCTAACCCTAACCCTAATTGAATTATAACCCTAACCCTTATCATAATTCTAATACTAACCCTAATTTGTATTCTAACCCTAACCATAATTCTAACTCTATTCATAGCTCTAAATCTAACACTAACCCTAATTATAATGGCAACCCTAATTCTAACTATAATACTAATTGAACCCTTACCCTAACCTAACACTTAGAATTTAAAATTATAACCCTGACCATAATTGAACCTAAACATAAACCCTAAGTTTAGAAGTTATTTAAAATACATTATAGATATCCTTCTCAATGCACCTATTTTTTAATCAATTTCTTAGGGTTGTGGTTAGGTTAGGGATAGAATTTTAGGAATACAATTGGGGTTAGTGTTAGTATCAAGATCAAGGTTAGGGTTGGAGATAAATTAGGATTAGAGTTGGGGTTAACATTAGTATTAGGGTTAGGGCTAGCATCAAGATTAGGGTTAGGGATAGAATCATAATTGGGTTGGGGTTAGTGTTATTATTAAGGTTATGGCTAGGGAACTAGATATAGAGTTAGGAATTTGCTTAGGGTTAGCATTAGGATTAGGGTTAGGATTAGGTTTAAAGATAAAATTAGAATAAAGGGCAAGATTAGGGTTAGATATAGAATTAGGGTTAGGGTCATTATTAAGAATAGGATCAAGATTAGGGTTATGGTTAGGGTCAATATTAGGGTTATCATTAGGTTTACAAATAAAATTAGCATTATAGTTGCAATTATGTTAGTATTGGGATTAGGGTTAGGGTTAGTGTTAAAGATTGAAATAGAATTAGGAGTAGGGTTACAACTAGATATAAGATTATGGTTACTGCAAGGATTGGGATTAAGATTAGGGTCAGGGTCAGGGTTAGAGATAGAATTAAGATTACAATTGGGATTAGTGTTAGTGTTAGGATTACGGTTAGGGTTATGATTATAGATAAAATTGAGATTAGGGTTGGGATTAGTGTTAGGATTAGGTTTAGGGCTACCATTAGGATTAGGGCTAGGGTTTGGATTTAAAAATAGAATTAGGACCAAGTGTAGGGTTAGGGTTAGAGATAAAACTATGGTTGTGGTTAATATTAGGATTGAGATTATGATTAAAGTTATGATTATGGTTAGAGATAGAATTAGGTTGAAGGTTAGGGTTAGGGTTAGGGTTAGGGGTAGTTTTAGGGTTAGGGTCAAGGTTAGGGTTAGGGTTAGGATTAGGTTCAAGGTTAGGTTTAGGGTTATAACTAGGGTTAGAATTAGTGTTAGGGTTAGAATTAGTGTTAGAATTAATGTTAGGATTAACTTTAGGGTTATGATTAGTGTTAGGTAACTTAGGATTAATTTAAGGGTTAGGGTCGAAGTTACAATTAGTGTTAGGATTAGGATTAGGATTAGGATTAGGATTAGGATTAGGATTAGGGTTAGGTTAGAATAATGGTTAGGGTTAAGGTTAAAATTAGAATTAGTTTTAGGGTTAGGTTTACGTTTAGGATTATAATCATGCTAGGGTTAGGGTTATTAATATAATTACAATCAGGGTTCTCTAGATAAACCTTGGGGTTACGCTTATAGGGTAAGATTTAGGATGAAGATTATAGTTTGGATTAGAATTAGCATTATATTGGATTAACTCTAAGGTTACAATTATTATTATAATTAGGTTTATGTTTAATAACCTTAACCTTAATTAAATCATAATCTTAACCTAGTTGAACCCTAACATTAATTGAATATAAACCCCAATCATAACCCTAATTAAATACTACTTGAATGTAAACTCTTACCATAATTATAATCCTAATTTAATTCTAACCCTAACCCTAACCCTAAACTTTATCATAGAACTCTAACCTAACCTTTACCTCAAAATTTATTCTATAACCCTAACTTTAACCCTAACACCAATAAAAAACCTAACCTTTACCTCAAAATTTATCCCATAACCCTAAATTTAACCCCAACCTTAAATAAATTATAATCAAGAAGCCCTAACCTTGACATGACGTTAACCCTAATTGAACTCTAATTAAACCATTTTGAACCCTAACCTTAATTGAACCCTAATCCTAATTGATCCTTAACCCTAACTATGTCCCTAATTCAAGCCTAATCCTAATTGTTCCTTAAATCCAACCTTATAAATCCTAACCCTGACCCTAACCCTAACCTTAATAGAAATCCAACAATAACACTAACTCTAATTGAATGCAAACCCTAACCCAAACCCTAACCCTATTGAAATTCAACCATAATTGAACTCTAACTCTAATTGAACCCAAACCATAATCTAAACCCTAATCGAACCCTAATTTCAACCCTATTGAAATCCAACACTAATTGAATTCTAATCCTAACCTTAAACCTAACCCTTACCCTAACCTTACTTGAATTATAAGCCAAACCTTTATCCTATTTCTAACCCTAAACCCAACTATAACATAGTTAATTCTAATTCTAATCATAACTATCATTCTCTCTATTCATAATTATATTTCTAACACTAACCCTAATTCCAATGGCAGCCCTAATTCTAATTGTACTACTAATTGAACCCTAACCCTAATCATAATTAAAACCTAGCCCTAGTTGAACCCTTACCCTAACCTATCATTAGCCCTAAGCCTAATCCTAATTGAACAATAACCCTATTTGTAGCTGAGTCCTAACCCTAACCACAATCGTAACCCTAATATTTACCTCAAACTTTATCTTATAACCCTAATTGAACCTTACCCTAACCCTAACCTTAATTAAATTTTAATCAATAATCTTAACCCTAGCATATCCTTAACCCTAATTGAACTCTAATTAGACCCTTTTGAACCCTAATCCTAATTGAATTGTAATCATAATTGATCCTATACCCAATTCATCACTAATCCTAATTGATCCCTAACACCAACCCTAATCCTATTTATAATTAAATCCTAACCCTACCTATAACCCTATTTTTTTAATTTTTAATCCTAATCATAATTCTAAAGCTATTCATAATTCCAAGCCTAACCTTAATTGAACCCTAATCCTAACCGTATTGAAATTCAACCCTAATCAAATTCTAATCCTAATCTTAAACCAAATGTTTTTTTTATACTACAAGGGTGTCCCTGTGACCAAGCCCAGTGACCCAGCAACCCATACTTAGGGTACCTAGGGCGAGCTGAGGTGAGACTAGTCCCCTACGAGTGAGATCCCCCCCCGTAAGAAGTCCCACCTCTTACACCAAGGAGTGGAGTCGAGCTCGAGACCAATGGGGAACAAACCCACTACCCAAGCCAACTCAACTACCCATTCAGGCTACCTTAAACCTAATGTTAACCCTAACCTTAATTAAATTTTAATCCAATCACTTATCTTATTTCTAACCCTAACCATGATTCTAACTTTATTCATCATTATGATTCTAACACTAGCCTTGATTCTAATGGCAACCCTAATTCTAATTGTACTACTAATTGAACCCTAACCCTAATTCTAATTAAATTTTATTTTATGTGTAATAATAAGTTTATTATATTTTCTTTCTATTTAATTTTAAGATTTTAAATTGATTTTAGATGTGGACTTATTGTGAAAAGCCTTTATAATAGATTGCACATTTAAATTGTTATATTTTTGTACAATAATTTTTTTAGTAAAGTCTTAAATTAACAATATTTCTTTAATATATATATAATTTTGAATAAAATATAATATGAATGTTTTTTTCCTTTTTGAAATCTTTTCCTTTTTTTTTTTAAATATTAAATATTTTTTGTGTAATAATAAATTTAAGATATTTCTTTTTTATTTAATTTTTCAATTTTGTAATTTGATACTTTAATTTTAAAAATTTTAAAGGAACATTTATTTTCATTTATTTATAGTTTTATTTCTATTCTATTATTAAAAAAATAAAAATTAGAATGACATGAAAGGATAATTTATAGAAGCCGATTTATAAAGGCTGATTATAGCCGATAAAGACTATGATTTTGGAGGTCAATTATAGTCACTTTAGACCATGTTTTAAGAGGTTGATAAAATAGCTTATGATTGTTTTGTGAAGCCGATTCTCACTCTTTCTGCCACGCGATATGAAACACTTATATTGCATTTTGAGTTGTTGTCTGATGTCGATGGACTTAATCGACGCCTTAGTAAAGATCAATTTTGACTTAGTAAACATATTTTCTATGATATTTACATTTGTTGGAGACTTTGTCAAACGTATTTATCAGCTTAAAGCTGACTCATGCAAATCGATAATGCTCGTTGTTATGAATTGGTAGTGATTGTTTCTTTTGGCAATGAAACTGTCCCAAACAAGAGGGAGTGTGGATGAAATTGACACCACCTCTGGAAACCAAATTGTTGTAGATGTCTACAATTCAAATTGAGCATATGCAAATTGAAGAAGTCTTTAGATTGTTGTCAATGAACAAGTCGACCTGTAGGTGATTATGTTGAGTATTAACTTAGGAAGTCTCCACCTTTCTACTGTGTTTCATGTGTTGCTTTACATGCAACTTATTGTCCATTAACATGCCTAAATTGTAGGCTATAAGGTTACCAAGTTGCTCTATAAATAGCTGAGCCATTTCATTTGGAAGGGATGCATTCTTCCACAAGATTACACATCTTTTGCAATTTCTTATCCTACATTATTTCCAACCACACTCTGTTTTACATTGTGAGAGAGAAAGGGAGCGAGTTCTATTTAGTTTGTGAGGAAGATATATTTGAGAGGAGTAAGTTATCAACTTTAGAGATGGAGTTTATTTGTCACATTCTTGAGAAGTTATTTATCAAGCTTGTTGTTGTTGGAAAAGGGTTGCATTGCTACCATTTCTCTCGATAAGTGATAACAAGTATGGCAATCTATTCTTCTTTGTTATTTTACTTTTGAGTGATGTGTCTTGCATGCATGGTTGAGATATCTTTTTTGGTATGTGCATTAGAGAAATTAGAGTGCCTTGGAAAGGAAATCGAAGCTTTCATGCTATTTCCATAATGTGTTTTTAAGTACTCCATAGTAGGAGATAGGTGTTTATCATAGGTATTATATACTAGGTATGATTGAACATGAAAGGCACATAAGGTACACTTAGCTAAGTTATTGGTTTAACTAGGAAGCTTGTGTTTACTCCTAGGATAGATAATCTAGTATGGGAGGGAGTTTGTGTACTTACTTGTAAGCAGGTTAATTCCAAGTATGCATGTTATCTTTGGGATGATAGACTATCCATTGAAGGAAATACCTAGCTTGTGTACTTACTAGTTAAGTAGGTTTATTTCAAGTAGATTAATATGGTGATATGTTATCTCTAGGATGATAGACTATCCATTGAAGGAAATACCTATGAGTAGCTTAAGATAGCCTTAAGTCAAATCATCCCTAAGTAGTGTATACATGATAGATGACTTCATTCAAAGTACTGAATGAGAACACTTTGGCCAAAGTAGTGTGAATGTCTGAGACTCCATTCTAGATTGTGTGACTACTGAGACTACACTGTCAGTTCACCATGATCCAATATTACATGCCAGTCTGAGATTGTGGGATTACAAGTTCTAGTTATGTAGGACACAACACTATGCTTAGTTGGTTGTCGTTATCGGTTATTCTACCAATATCTTTGTTGAAGGGAAGGGCCATCTATTGAATGATAGATGTGTGGGGGTCCACATTATGAGTCTGTGGTTGGAAAAAAAGCACTTGAGTGATGCTTCTCCTTCATAGTAGGTGACAAAAGAACCAAGATTTGAAATGAAGGATCCTGGACCATTTTACAGCTCTTCGAGCTATATATGTAAATGTATGCTTTCTTGTATTGTTGTAACTTATGGAATTGTTGAAATGAAATGGTATTCATGTTGTATTATGTTATGCATCTTGTTTGAAAATTATCAATAAAGAAAATAAATAAATTATTGCAATGGCTTGTTACTTAGTTAATTTACTTGAAAGGTGAAAACTTAGAAAATTTTACTTCATTTAAGGGTTGTATGTTACACTAGTACTCATGAACTTGGTCGGAAATGTGTCGTGGGAGCACTCGTTGCATCATTTTGTCAGAGGGTCAAAGCTAAAAATGCAAGAAATCTTGAAGGTGTGAATGCACAAATGAATTGAAAGTGACCCTTCCTCACCTATTTATGCTTGAAAATTAAGGTTTTTTGCCCTAATTTAACCATGAAGCTAGGGTTTTTCACCATTTTCACTAATATTACCAAGCTGAAGCTTATTTTGCATCATTTTCTGCGTTTTTGGCATATTTTTTGCATCCCGGAGCCTTTCTGAACCCCTTGGGCAACATTTTTACCTTTGTCGAGAAATCAACCCAAAATTCAAAATCTTCGCCTGATTTCTTGAGGGGGCAGGGAACCAACTTATTTCTTCCGTTGGAGCAGTAGTGGGGCATCCATAAATCTTTTTTATTATTATATAGGAAATAACTTTTCATTCAAAGGGTGTTAGTCTTTAAACCAAAGTAGCAAGTACCTTGCTTCCAAGAGGGGCAAAATGTAAACACTTAAAAATGCCCTGAATGATATCATACACTCAAATCAGGTATACTAACATCATTTCATCTTGAAACCCATCCTCTTTTTGCTTAATTAATTAAATTAGCCTAGCTATTTAATTAATGTTATTTGTATCTATTAACCTAATTAATTTAATTGGGTTAATTCACCCCCTTTCGTGCTAACATTTCGTCTTGTTAAATTAAATAAATCAAACTATTTAATTTAAATCCCTAAATCCTCTTATTTATTTATTTTAGACTGCAGGAATCGGTCAGGTATCTGTCCCCCTATAAACTGTAGTGCACCTGGTAAACTTTGTTCACATGACCGGTGACACTAGCACGACACGCCCTCCGGTACTACGGGGACAATGAGGAGACTAGACCTCATGACCTCTTGTCTACAACAAGATGCTTCAGCTAATCGAGCTAGGCCCACTGCCCCTCTTATATAATTAAATAACCCTGAGTTATTTAATTATATGTCATTCTACCTTTCCCCCATTCATTAAATCATTTTATTTAATGAATATCAACTAATTCTTCTAATTCCCTAATTGCACAATGTAGACATGCAAATAATCCTAACTAACATAGTGTATCTAATTCTGATCAATTATCATCAAATTCTTCTATTAGTTAAATAAAGCAGTTTATTAGATTAATTCACTAATGTCCATCGTGTTTAATTAAATAAATCAATTTGTTTAATTAAATATCCAAAGTCCTCTTATTTGATTAAATAAATCAAATGATTTAAATCAAATATCATAAATTCACTAACCCACTTAAAGTTAATTAAATTCTAAATTAATTAACTTTAATCACCTTCTAACCATCATTAATAAATTCTCTAGCTTTTAACTCCCCAAAATTTAAATCAACCCTTGATTAACTAACCCACTTGCACATAAAAATAGTTTCTTTTAATTAACTAGTTACCTCATTTATCCTCTCAAAAGCATATTCTAGGGAATATTCCTTCATTGACTCCCTTTATTTGACTTTCTTACCCAAACAATTTCCCTCCAAAACATCTCAACCACATGCATTTCATGCCTCTTACATCTCAACCACATGCATTTCATTCCTCTTACATCTCAACCACATGCAAAATGTGTTCAATCCTCGCCCATTAGCATTGAGACAAGTGTCCCAATCTCATTAGGCTCTCTTTTAGTCCCACATTCCTCCCATCTCTCCATTATTCAATCCTTCAACCTATAAATAGAAGCCATTTCTACTTGAAATCCATCTACGATCTTATGCATTTGCACTATAGGCACATTTCATCTTGCACTTTATCACTCATCTTTGCTTGTTCATCATTTTTGAAGTTTATCAACGGGGTGGGAAAGGGAATCCTCTTCACATCAAAGGAGCTCCATTCCCACTATGGGATAGGTTTGCACATGCTTTTTATATGCTTTCAATTAGTTTTTTGATCTTTTTATGGTTTTGTTTGCATTATCAAGTATGTTTGAATATCTCATAGAATACTAGATTTATTTGTTTTAGTTTGACTTTAAATACTAATGTTGGTCATTGTTTAAGACTTGTGCAAAAATTTAGTGTTTACACGTAATTAATATTGTTTAATTATCAATTAAATCTAATTCCCCCCACTTGCAAGGGAATATTCCAATATTCCCCCCCTTTTGCACATTTAATTTAGTTTTAATTAACTAAATTATCCTTTTCTGTCACCCATGAGAATATTCCAAAGAATATTCTCTCTCCTCACTCATTTGAAAAAGGGAATATTCTTACAAAGCTTCGTGTTCAAGTTAACTTGTGACTTCCTGTGCAAGTTAACTTGTGACCTCTTGTATAGGTCAAAAGTGTGTTTGATTGAAGGAATGTTAACCCTTGACTAAATCTCATCTTTCATTCCCATTTTTTGATGAGAATCCATGATCCATGTTTCATCCTTCCTCCATCCTTGACCGTTGATTAGCCTTTTTGATCTCAACCCTCCATTTCTCGTTTGCTCTCCTATAAATAGGTCACTATTTGGAGACAAAAGCATCCATCTTTTAACATCAGAGTTATGCTGTTAAAATCACTCACACTCACACTCATATTTAACACACTTTTAGCATCTCTTAGTTTATTTTAACTGCATTAATTAGCTTTAGCTTCCATTAATGGCTTCCACAATCACATAATGCATCTATTTAGCTTGTTTTTGAATTAGGGTTTGAATCTTTTAGTTTAGATTATATCTATATTAGCTTAGCATTTGCATATCTTTATCATTTTAGCATAAAATCATGCCAAATTAGCTTACATCATGCTCATTTAGGTTAAAATCATGTTTCATACACATCTTCAATAAAACTGATTGGAACAAGCTCATTTATCCATGGGATTGGGAAAGGGTTGTTGTTCCACATCAATGCGACACCACTCCCCCAAAGGATAAGTCTCAGATGGATTAGAGTAGGCATTTTAATGCTTTCGTAGTTTAGTATAATAGGTTTTAATGGATGCTTAGTTTAATTTTCATTTGAATGATCTTGTTGAGATTTGACGTTAGTGGCTTCATTATGCTTCAATTCTTCATGGATCAAGTGTAATCAGCCCATACTAATCCGTCAGTCATAATATATATATTGGAACACACACATTTATATATATTTATATACATACATACATACATATATATATGTGTGTGTGTGTGTGTGTTAGTATATATATTCATATTTATCATATGTCAATAAAGCATGTATATATATTTGATATACAAATGAATATAATCAAGATAACAATCGCATTGTTATTTCAATATATCGATTGTGTATACATATATGCCTCTATGTATATGTATATGTATGTATACATGTATCAATACATTCGTATGGTCATGTCCATTTGCCACCATATGTGTATATTGATACATACATACATATGGATATATGTATATACTTTATATATATATACATATATACACATTCAATTCTAACACCAAAATCATACACAATTACTATGGTATTAATAAGAGCCTACGAGTGATTTCTATACGTATACATATACATGTCATTAGATCCATTGGATAGTTCCATGCGCATAAGCAAATCGTGCATGAGTGTGCATAGATACGTCTACATACGTACCCTCATGTATGTGTTCCTTCTTGCGTATGGTCTATCATCGACATGCATGTGTGTGCATATACATATTCCTTGTATGTCCCATGTATCAATACAAGCATAGTAACAAGGAAATAACTCACAAGCTCAAATAGATAAACTTCACCTAATAATGCATACAATAGTAAACACGACTCTTTCTAAAGCAAATAGATCAAACTAAGGATGACTTACCAACTTCCCACTTAATAACCTAACTGAATTATTCTATTGTGGTGTGTGTAAGCTCATATAGGTTGCAATACTGGTTACCCAACCAAGACCACCTCTTGAGTGATATTTCCCCTCCGCCTGGAGGAATTAAACATGTACTTGCATCCATTAACATATGCCCAAGGTAGTCAGTTATTTAACAAAATATGCATTACATATAATACATCTTTAAAGTTAGAATATCAACCAATATCCATTTATTCACATATGCCTTGCTTCATATAACATTAATGACATAACATTCATTCATAACACATTGATAACAAAGTGCAAGTACAATTTATTCATCCACATAATTCACATTACATTCACATTTACCCTATATAGTAATAGTAAATAGTAATTACACAATTGGTGTGTAACATATTCCCCCCTTATGAATCATTGTCCCCGATGATTTTATGTAGCAACATAAAACAAAACAAACAATCAACACATTGTTTTTAAGCATTCTCAAAAGCATCTAAAACATGAGGAAACTTTTGTTGAATCTCAGCATAATCCTCCCAAGTGGCTGAGTCTTTTGAATACTAGTTCCATTGGACTTTGCACTGCAGAACCTCCCTATTATGCAAGAGAAGTTTACGTGTTCCAAGCACCTTGATGGGCTCGAGAGTTACCACTCTGTGGTCTTGTACTTGTAAAGCAGTCCAATCAATCACATGATTATCACTGAGTATATACCCCTTTAGGTAGGACACATGGAAGACATTATGCATTTTGGTAAGAGCTTGTGGCAATGTTATTTGACAGGCTATCAGATTCACTTCCTCTAGAATCTCAAAAGGTCCTACATAATGTGGGGCTAACTTGGAAGACTTTCCAAATTTAATGGAGATTTTGTGAGGTTTTATTCTCAACAACACTTTGTCACCTATGACAAAATTTTGGGGGCACTCTCTTAGCATCGACATAGCTTTTTTGTCAGCTATTAGCTTCAACCAACCTTTGCTTAACAATATTTACTTGCTCTTCCATTTTTGTCGACGTTTCTAGCCCAAGGCTCACTCTATCCTCAATTGTATCCCAAATTATAGGAGTTTGACACTTTCAACCATACAATGCTTTGAAAGGAGCCATTTTTATCATGGAATGATAAGAATTGTTGTAAGCAAATTCTACTAAGGGTAAGTAGTCTTCCCACTTATATTGTTGATCCATGCAATACATTCTCAACAGGTCTTGCAATACTTGATTCACCCTTTCAATTTGTCCATCCATTTTTGTATGATATGCTGAGCTAATATTCAACTGAGTCCCTAGTGTAGAAAAAAAGGTTTGCTAAAACCTAGAAGTCACTTGTGCATCCTTGTCTGAGATAATCTTCTCAAAAATTCCATACAACCTAAACACTTCTTGCGCAAAAATTCTTGCAATGACAGGTGTTCCATCAGTTAGGTTCTCGGGTATGAAATGTATGACTTTGGTAAGCTTGTCTACTACCACAAGAATGGCATTGTGCTTATTTCTTGACATATGAAATCCTTGCACAAAGTCCATATTTGTGACTTGTCACATCCTCTTTGGTATGTCATGTGGATATAACAAGCCTGCAAGATGACAATGCTCCGCTTTCACCCTTTGACATTCAAGACACCTCGCCACAAATCTAGCAGCGTCTCCTTTCATCCCCTTCCAAAATATAGAGGCTTTGCATATACCATCATTTTGGTCACTCCAGGGTGTCCAAAGTATGGTGCTTCACGTACTTCCTTCATACCAAATTCCTCAACTCTTCTACATCAGGTGCATAAATTCTTCCTTTATATCTAACTAATCCATTAGGTTCAAAATGAAATCCTTTGTACCTAGAATCTTGTGGATTGGTAGTGAGTGCTTGCTTGACTTGCAAGCAGTACTCATCCTCTTTGCATTTTTGCAACACTTGACCTTTAAATTTGGTTTGAATCATCACTATTGAAGCAATATGATGTCTTCGACTCAAGGCGTCAACAACCCGATTTTGTTTCCCTTTAATATAATTGATATTGAAGTCATAGTCAACTATTAACTCTAACCATCTTCTCTTCCTAGCATTCATATTAGGTTGAGTAAAAAGGTACTTTAATCCATTATGATCTGTTTTCATCTCAAAGGGCTTTCCCAGCAAATAGTGCCTCCCCATTTGTAATGCGTGAACCATAACTACTAACTTTGAATCATGTGATGCATAATTCTACTTGTAAGGTTTCAACTTTCTAGATTCATAAGCAATTACTTGCCCATCTTGCATTAACACACCTCCTAGAAACCTTCCCTGGATCCATCTATGATAATAGTAAAACTACCCTCAGGATCAATGCAGTGGTCAACTTCTCTTTGAGTAGGTTAAAGGCTTCTTGATACTTCATAGTCCACTCAAATTTCTTCCCTTTCCTCTATAAAGAAGTAATTGGAAAAGCAATCTTAGAGAAGTTTGCAACAAACTTTCTATAATACCCTACTAGACCCATGAAACTTCTTACCTCATATACATTTTTAGGTACTGGTCACTCAAGTACTGCCTTGATCTTAGCTGGATCTACGAAGATTTCATCTGTCAAGATCACATTCCCTAGATAATGCACTCTCCTTTGAAAGAAAGTACACTTAGAGAGTTTACCATACAACTCGTGTTCCCTTAACCATTGTAGGACTATCTCTAAATGTCTACAGTGATCTTCCTCATCCTTGGAATAAATCAAGATGTCATCTAGAAAAACCAAGAAAAATTTATCTAGGTAATCCCTAAATACACTATTCATCAGATTCATAAATACGATAGGTGCATTTGTTAACCCAAAGGGTAAAACTATGAACTCATAGTGTCCATATCTGGTTCTGAACATAGTCTTAAAGATATCTTCATCCTTAATTCTCAATTGATGATATCCAAATCTCAAATCTATTTTAGAGAATATGGTAGCTCCCCTCATTTGATCAAAAAGATCATTAATGCATGGTAACGAATACTTGCTCTTCACCGTAGCTTTGTTAAGCATACGATAGTTGATGCACAAACACAAAGTACCATCCTTCTTTTTCACAAAAATGACGGGCGCTCCCCAAGGCAAAATTCTTGGTCTTATCAACCCTTTTGACAATAGTTCATTTAATTGTGCCTTGATCTCCATTAGCTCGGTTGTTGTCATCCTATAGGGCACTTTAAAGATAGGTTCAGACCCTGGAACTATGTCTATGGAGAAATTGAATATTCTCTTCGGAGGTAACCCAGGTAACTTATCTAAAAATACATTCACAATTTTTCTCAATATAGGATATGTCTCCATATTCGACATGTTCTAGTTTCATCTATTTCACCATCTTCCATCTCTTGGAAGCTTTAGAATTCCAAGTTATCAAGATCTTCTTCAAGTTCTTCAATATTAATGACAAAAAGTTTGCACCCTTTCTTCTTAGCCCTTGATAGTTGCATTGCCAAGATTTGACAAATCTTGTCCTCTCTAGGTATCTCTTGAAATTTTACTTGGTTGCCAAGATCATCTAGGCATTCTATAGTTTTAGCATGGCAATCTACCTTAGCCCTATGCCTCCACAACTAATTCATACCTAAGATAACATCATAGGATCCTAAAGGCATGACATATAGGTTTACTTCAGTAGAAAAACATGTTAGCTCTATCCTAGCCTGAAATAAACATTGTTCCACCTTTTCTCTTGTCTGGTTTACATACTCTACATTCTAGGACATTGCCATGTATCTGGCCTTTCTAGATAATTGCTTAACTACTCTAGGTGAAATGAAATTCTCAGTTGCACCAGTATCAATAAGAACTATAATGGGTAAACCAAACAAAATGCCTAGACTTTCAATGGGAGTCACTTGATACTTTGGCTGGCGATCATCCACCATTGCATGTATCTTTTGTTGGAACATTGCTCGCTGAGTAGGTAATGGATTACTGGAAGGCTTATTGGGACAATCTCTAGCAAAGTGGTCCCCCCCGCATGTAAAGCATCCCATAACTGGTACCTTCTTCTCTGCAGGTTCTCTAGATCTACTAGCGTTTCCACTAGTATTGTTGGTATTTCCACCATTGGAACCATTCCTTCTCTATTCCCTTTTTGGCTCTTTTCCACTATTATAGGTTACTTTTTCTCCTTGCTTAGGTACATTTTGCACAACTTCCACCTTCTTTGGAGTTGGCTTGTCAGGAACTTCTGCAATCTTCTTGTGGTCTTTATTTTCCTACCGGTTGGAGATATCCCTAAGCTTTTGCTCTTGCTTAATTGCTTTCTCATATACAATATAAATAGTTGTTGGACCTTGCATATCTACTTCTCTAATATGATTTTTAAGTCCTATTATAAACTTTCTTATGCAGAAGTGTTCATCTTTATGATATATAGGAACATAACGCAAAATTTAGGTAAACTTCTCCCAATACTCGTTGACCGACATATTTCCTTGTCTAAAACTCTGGAAATCCATGAGTTTTTGGTCATATTAAAGTTAGGGAAACCATTGCATGTGAAAAATCTCAATAAATTCCCCCCATGTTAGCTTCCATGAGTTAATATTGAGTTCCAACTTTTTGTTCATCCACTAGTTAGAAGCTTCTCCCGCTAACTAGTATGCACCCCAAGTGGCTTTAGTGGTCTTAGTGTAATTTTGAATTTCAAAATACTTTTCCATTTGGACAAGCCATGTCTTAGCTTCATCTCTATTGGTGCTTCCCTCAAACTTGGGTGGGGTAACCTTCTTCATATCTATGGAAATTTTGGAAGCCATACGCTTCTTATTTATTTCCTCAAATGGTGAAGGTGATTTTTTCCCTTTCGTGATCATAAGTTTCATCACGTCCATGAGAAGAGTTTTCACCCTCATTCTCATTAACGAGAACCTCCTTCTCAACCCTAGTTTTTACCCTTTCTTATTCAAGGTTGTCCAACCTTTCCAAGATTTGGTCAAGTCTAGCTTCAATTCCCGTGGGTCCTTGCCCAACTTTTTGGCTACCACCAGGATTGGTTTGTGTCCTCACCATCTTTACAAGACAGATTTTACCTGAATATGTATCCATGTTAGATTAAATCATGTTATCAACTATCTTATGGAAAAAATTAAAATGACGTTCATATGCACATAAAGAATTCCCACATAAGATCAAGCACAAGATTTTGATAAACATACAATTTTATTCATTTCTTGAGGATTTCAATAACCTTTTGATTACATGGAGTGACTATTCAGATAGTCGAGTGGAGATTATCCCTCAAATTCACTCTCTGACACATAACTTAATGGAGTATATCCTATACATTGAGATTGTTGCTCATTTCTCATTTGTTCATACCTATCCCAAAATGGATAGTAACCCTTTGATTTATCATCTGATACATAGTTACGAGGTACTGAACTGTAGATTTTTGGCACCCTAGATCTTTCTAGCACTTATAGGGTTTTTCACCTAAAAGGAGAAAGTAGGGCCAAAAGATCTAGCTAGGTTCACTCAAATTATGCAATGTATGATGTTATTTGAACCAAATGAAATTATCTAAGTGCAGTTATATGAACTAATTGACTGATTATGAGTGCAAAACCTAAGATTTATGCAATGTTGGAAAACACAATGATGTTTGCAAACAATTAACTATGAATGAACAAATGCAAAACAAGACAAAAAGAGGCTAAATCAGAGTGCACCTGGGCAAAAAGTGGAGAATCTGGAATCTTCTGAATGCTGTTTGAAATCACAAAAAATCACTAGTGGGACTCATTTGCCATTGATGGCGAATCGGTCCTACTTCTGATGAAAACTATCAGGAACAGGTTTATGAGTGTCATGATCCAAAATTTGACAAAACATAGATTTCCAGCCTTAAGGTGGGACTCATTCACCACTGATGGAAAATTCATACTCTCCCAAAATTATGAGAAATCAGGGGAAAATTTGTACCAGATCTGAGGTTGTATTCTTGTTGGGTTGTTGAAGTCAAATCTACAAAAAAGGGACAAAATGTCTTCTCCAAGCTTGAAATAAGATGAAGTTAACTTGAAACACTTTGTTGACTTCTTGTCCACTTTTCGACACCTAAATGCTTGTCGAATCTACATACACAAGTCTACAAACACACATGCAAAAGGGGAAAAATGGTTAAGGGTTAGGTTATAGGGATTTGCCTTGGTCAAATCCCATTTTGGTAATCAAACCTTTAATGAAATAATGAAATGAAGGAGAATGATAAACAAATAACATGCAAATGCTATCAACTTACCAAACCCTTGTTGAAAAAAATCTAAAGATATGCCAATGGCTACTCTTGAATGCTTGATTATAGGATGCGAAGTGCTCAAATGCTAGTCGAATGCTTGAATGAGTTAGAAGATTGTAGGAGATGTAAAATGAGGAGAAAAACACTTATTTATACAGTCTCATGCCTTAGTAACCCATTGATACCTCATCACAGGCTTACATCAAGTAATTTTGAATAAAACTCGAAAGGAAATTTGAAATATTTTGAATTTAGAGCCAGGAGGGACGCATTTGCCACCCATGGCGAATGGGTACCACCTTAGGCTTGAAAATGGATGTCAGGAATTAAGTCACATTTAATGTTATTTGTTAGGTTTACATTCAAAAATACACTTAATTAAGCCTTATAAGGGCATAAATGGGTCAAATAAAGCATAAGAAAGGTGTAAATAGTGAAATTATGCATGGAAAAGTGTGAAATCTTATTACAAGACTTAACAACACTTCAAAATGGGACTTGATAGGTGATGTAAAGGTGATTTTTAGGTAAATTGTAATGAGTAGATTCTAGAAAAGTGTAGAAATGTTTTACACCACTTCACAACACCTTCACAAGACGTCATTATTTGAATTTTAAGGACTTAATGTGAATGTTCAAGCCACATTACATCAATAAATCAAAGCAAAATAGACTAAGCATCGTGAAGAAAGGCCTAAAAGACCATGAAAATGGCAAGGGGTCATTTTTCTACGGCATAGGTACATATCCTTTAGAACCGTTATTGGAGGAAATTACTATTACTTCCACCATTGGAAGAACTCTAGGGTCCCTAAAGATAATTGCTAGACTAACACTACCTTATGAGGGCATATCCCTGTAAAGTGATAATGACTCAGACTTCTCTAGTGAGATGGAAGGTAGATAGTTTTACTTAGCCTCCATCTTCATCTTCCTCTTCACATTGCTGATCTGAGAAAGTGCGTGACTAAAATTTTTGGTGTCACTCAACCAGACGACATTGTCGTAGTTGGTACCCTCAAATTTTCCAACGATGGCTTCTCTTTAGTTCTTGGCCTTTAGGTAGCGCTCATTTCCAATTACTGAATTTCAAGTCATTAATCTAAGATGCACCATCTTGGCATAAAAAATTCCAAACATTAGATAACATTGGACATAAAGAATGATGAGCTCATAGGTTCTAGAGCTAAACTTGGTAGCTCTGATACCACATGTAATATGCCAATTATACACTGAAGTAAATTTTCCTAAGTTTTCACTATGCGAGTAAATAAACTATGCAATAAACCATTGCAATAATTTTTTTGTAATGCCCCGCCAAGCAAACCCAAAGGATACATGTACATTTAGTATTTATGACACCAATTTTTTTTTTAAGTATTAACATACATCATAATAATCATATTTCACATAACATGATACTAAACGATAACCACATATAACAAATCCTTCGGGTTAACAAGACTGCATTATTTTTCACAACAACATTTTTACATCACATGAAAGGTTATTATACACCAATAATAATAAGATAACATGAACATGGTTAATATATTAATCAAGTGGTTACAATATTACAATGTCGTTTCCCAACATGAATGGGGAAGATACAATACAATGGAATGTTTCATTTGAAATAAAAGAGTACAAAGATACAATACTGGATTCGATTCTGGATCAACTTAGGAATCACTGCAAGGTACAATTTTGCACTTCACGATCAACGACTGGGGACCCAATGGGGTGCATAGCACGTTCCACCCAACCACGTGGACCCGAAGGCCCACCCCCCATGCTAAGAGATGACAAGAAGGAACCCCAACAATAACCATCATACAAAACAAGGGTACAAGACTTCACAACAAGATTCACAATAACATAAGGTAATCTCAGCACAGAATTTAATCAACACAAGATGTGCTCAACATAAGGTTTAACCAATAAAGCATCGAAATACAAACGCCAACATGTGCTTCCAGAGGCCCAAAAATAACATAGAGGAAATCAAAACCAAATATAGTTGTTTAGGGAAGAGTGTCATCGCAATGATGCATGGGTTACCCTGGCGAATCTTCCCAGGCCCCAGCCCCCAACTTGGGTTACCCTGGTGACCTCTTACGAAACCCGGCCCCACATGCAATCCAATGCGGCATCGATTATCTTTCATAAGGACAAGACAATGATTTCGCCATTCCAGGCCTTCTCAACTCATCTCAAGCCCATACAAGCACTTGAGTCATGAGTGAGGCATTCACTTATATCTTGTTAATGTGTGATTCTATCCAAAACCCCTAATTAAATATTAATGTTTTCACTTGGTTAATAAACCTCCAATGAGTTACCCTGAGACCACTTCCGGGTCTCGGCCCCCATTGAAAGCCACTCCCCTTATAAACAACAACTCACAAAAGACACCATCAGGATAAGCCCTATGCGCAACATGTAAAGCCTCATGATAAATTGCATTAAACAAGGCAAACACCATCCTACACAAAATCTTCATAACGAAACTATTTTCAAGTGCAAGGCAAAACTCAATCATCAAATAGACCATACGAGCAATAGTTCACAAAGAACCAAAAGTGAAGGCCAATAATAATGCAATACCCTTCTTTCCCTTTCTTTGGAAAACTGATAATTCACTAGTATAGTAGTTTTCCCATGACAAGATCATCAAGATCTCAAAAGATTAAAATTAAACCACAATTAACAAATCTACAAGTAATGACCTCACAACAAGAACTTCAACTCAGATGAAAACCAACATAATCTAGCACAATTGCCAACGACAATGACAAACAACTATACATCAAGATTATACCTCAATCAAGCGTTCATGACAGCTTGGAACTCGCTTTTCAAGAAAAAACCCACATTATGAAATAAATAAAAAGACATACATGATAGATTATCCTGTCATCTATTTAATAACTACAAGAGAATCAATTCTCATAAATAAATAAATAAAATTACTTTCAAGTTCATCTTTGAAAATAGATACTTTTGAAACCTATCTAAGCACAATGTTAAGATCAATAAGAATCACCAAACAATACATCCTCGTAAGTCCTTATTTTCCCAACCTCGTGTTACTCGTCTTAGTTATTTTAATTATCGCTTACTTCCCCCCTAATTTTTTTTTTATATTCTACTTATATTATAATAAAATATATGTTTATTTATTCTAAGATATAACTAATGTAGATATTCACAAAAACTGAGGTGAATAACTGAGACAGGTTGACAATAAAATCAAAGAGATTACTTAAACCTTTAAACTTTCTAATCAATTCAAGTGTCGCAGCTGAGACATGTTGGCAATAAAATCAGAGAGATTATTTAATTTTCTACACCTTTGCAAGACTAATGTTGCAGCTATGATAAGTTACCAAAGGTTTCAGGGAGGCTATTTAATCCTGTACAATACCTCAACTCTAAACAATGGGACAATGACAGGTTGCCTAGTATATTAGAAAACGAATATTGGAATTTGGAAATATTGCCATCTTCTTGCTTAATAACTGCTATTTTCAGATGCTGAAACTGCAATAGATTGTCAGCATAATCTAGCAGGTTATTTAAATCATTAGACTCCCTGTTAAGTTCAAGATTGAATTCATGTGTTCAATATCTCTCAAATCCATTGATGGAGTATCTTCATCATGGATAAGTGAGTCCTAACCTCCTTTTGATCCTCGGATTTTACTTCCTCCCAACCAAATGTAGCCATGTTAATTCCATATTAACTCAGATATTAACCTAAATCAAACTAGAGACGTTTATTCTCTCTTATCTTCAGCCCTTAATCTCATCTGTTATAGATTCATAAATTTAAGTGATACCCGTGGCCTTAATACTGGAATTGAAGGAAGTAAAATAAATATAAAGGAAATTGAAAATAAATTAAACATAAATAGGAAACAACATAACATATAGGTTTGGTGTGTATAGCCTGAGCTTACAGTTACTTTATATAGACACAAAAATACTCAATTAGGCATACATATACTATTTGGTATTTACAATAGATATATTCATATCAAACTAAGTTCAGTGAAACCAGTAAATCAAAATAACTACACATAATTAACCCGCACTTCACTTGAAAAGAATACCTCTAGAGTTCAGAACTACGAGTAATCCCTATATGCAATAGTTTGATAGATACAAGGACAATGTAATCAAGGCCACATTGAAGGCCAAGTTTAGATAACCTAAGCATATTAATGAACAACGATCTTTATAATATCCTTTGAATTTGTCTAGATCTTATAAATTTACTTCTTCGATATAATATAGATGATATAATGTAGATCACAGGATACCTAGCAGACATACAAATAATATTTCATTTTTGAGTACTCTGTGAATATAGTTATAGAAAATATAAGAATTGTGAAGGATTGTGAAATATCTGATGTAAAATCCAAATCTATAAGGCAACTGTGTCTTAAGATTCAGAACAAAAAATATCAATACATCAGCCCACATATGCATAATCAATTCTTTAATATTTTTACAGGATGACTTACCTCAGCAGCTAGATCCAACGCATCTTTTAAACGTAGAGGCATCTTATTCACATCGTTATTCATCACTTGTTCTTTTTCCTTTGTTTCGGGCTAAAAGGTCAGTAATCAAATTGTTGATCTCTTGCTGCCACCGCGAGCCACCATGTTAGAACATATGGAGAATAGAATTTTCATTCTCTCCTCTATGCTTGGAGTTCTACCCATTTTTCAAAATCCCATTGCATGTCCTCTCACTAATCCTCCCGCATCTCCCCTTTTTAACGAAAAATATTGATCTCATTTACTCATGCCGGGCCGCTCCTTTCACAGCCCTGACCTTACTTCATTTCCATCGGTCACATGGTACCTTCTTACAACAGCTACTTCTGGAAAACCACCATTGTAATGCTTTTGCAGATCTAGGATCATACATTACCTTCTATATGTTGAAACATGCCCGATAGGGGAGGCTTGACTGTGCAATTCCCTAAATATATTCCATTCCCTACAGCCTTTGCCCACATTCTGCCATCCTTACAAAGCTATATGAACAAGTTTAAAAAGTGAAATAAAGCATAGACAGAAAAATTGGCACTAGAAACCATTGTCTACCCATAGGACATGAGTGTTCCCCTTCAGTCACAAGCACGCCCCTTCAAACATGAGTGCACTCCTTCAAACATGAGTGAACCCTTCAAACAGGATCACACCACAAAGGTCACTAGCACACGGATCCAAACATGATCGTCTGACAAATTTTAAATTTGGCTCTGCTCATATCCTATACCTCACCTAGTCCAATCAAATTTTCTAGTCTTCTTCAACCTTCTACAACTGTTCCAGACATGCTTTTCTTAACCCTGTAGCAACTGTTGCATGCCAAAACGTAACATACCAGTCCTCTCCAATATTACATCAAACTCATTAGAAGATGTATTGAAAAAGAGAAGCCTTTAAACTAACTTAATACTGCGCCACATAAGATCAAAAGCAGAGAGAAACATCTTTCTGCTCTCTATAGGCACAGCCGGTTTCACCGTGGAAACCCACAGCAAGTTTACTTGTGATACTTCTTCCATTATATTCTCCAATCAAAGCCACAACAAAACTATCCAGAGCCTCCAATGATTCAACTCAAAGATAGCGAAGCTCTCCACTCAAATTAGTCAGTGCAATGCATGCAAATTGTAACAAACCCATCGCCAACAGAACAATCAGTTATCCACATATGGGTACCGACATGCAAGGAGCGAAGAAGTGTAACAACAAGTTCCACCCCCTAAAAATGTGCTCCCACGTTGTTTTCTCCATTAAGAATGTAACCGCCAAATACTTCATTACTCACTTCGTTATCCATTTTTTTTTAAATTTTGACTTCAAATTAAAATTATATTTTGAATAATTTGTTTATTCTTATATTATTATAACCTCTAATAATAAGCAAGTATTTATTATAATATTCAAGTTTAATTTATTTAAATTATTTAGTACCCGTTTTTTAATTAATTAACCAATTAAACAAAAACCATTCAACTATTGTAACCAACAATGAACTCATGCAACTGTTAAGCACTCTCCAAAATGAATGACATCCTCCATCATTGCAGTCTATTTCCAGCCCTTTTTGCTCGTCTCCAAAGGCCAATCTCCCCGCCATTGGATAAAAATGCACCAAAATTGATGACAAGCTGCTCTTTAACCTCTCCACTATTATATTAGTACATTAACAATATTTATTTTCAAGTGTTGTATCTACGATAGATTATCAGTAAAATCAAGCAGGTTATATATATATATAAAACTTCCTATTTTATTCAAATTTTGCAACTGCGACAGGTTATAATTATGCGTTCACAACACAACCAATCAAGAAGGAAACCAAATCACATACAGCTTCATAGTCAAGACGAAGTACAGAGGGGGTATTACATTTTTTTCTTTTTTTATTGAGAATATATGAACGAAGATGCTATAGAAAAATACAATAAGGATTTCTATTTCAATATAATAATTCACAAGTACAATATTCTAGAAATGTACACAATTACATACATAGCTCCATCGAGCTTCTTAACACAAGATATAGATGGTCTAGGAATTTTCCTTTCAAAACATTGGTCTCTTGTCACCTACTGAGGAGGAGAAGCATCACTCAAGCGCTTTTCCACCAACCGTGGACTCATATGCGGTCCCCCACACATCTATTAAAGATAGATGGCCCTACCCTTCAATGAAGAGATTGGTTGGGTAACCCCATACGACATACTGGATGCTGAGCTTAGTGTTGTTCCCTACATGGCTTAGGTTTTATAACCCTCCACAAGGTAACTATCATGCATTAAATGAACACGATGAACTAATAATGGAGCCCTAGTCAAACACACTACTTTGGCTAAAGTGTTCTCACTCAATACTTCGAGTGATGGTCTACCATTCACTTACACTCATAAATATCGTTTTGTCTTAAGGCCATTATATCTATGCATAGGTAATCCCTCCCATGGGTAAGCTTAAAACCCAAATTAACCTATCACCTTTATCACAAACATAAGGTATTACTACTCATTAAGCAAAGTACTAGTTCTTTTCCTTCTATGGACAATATTCTCAGGAGTAACCTACTAGCCATCCAACATAATCAAATATCTAGCTATGAGTATCCCCTTAAGCTACCTTTGTTTAATCACATCTAGTATAATAATAATACCTAGGACAAACAATCTCTCCTATCATGGAGTAACTACAAGCATTTCACAAATAGAGTAAACAACTTCTACTTTTCTTTTAAAGCAAACATTACTTTTCCCAATGCAAGTAACCATAATAAATTGGTTTAAACAATCAAGAAATAACTCTTTCAAAAGCTAAAACAAACAAAGGAAGATAATCCTCATGCCTGTGATATGCTATCTAATTGATTAGCTACAAGCACAACACTTTTAGAATATGAGCTAGCTTGGTATCGATTTCTCCAACAAAGTCACAATATCCTCTAACTCACAAGTTGGTGAAATACTTCTATCAAAATGATAAAATACTCTCTCTAATGCTCAAAGCTCTCACTCACTATATATATAAAGTAGAATAATGCAAAAATGAATGTAAATAGAATGCACAAACTTGCTCAAGGAATGTGTCCCAGACAAGTGAACTTGCTCCATTATTTATACAACAATTTGGAGACCAGTCAACCTATAGTTTAGGCATGAGTTTTGTCAGCAATTACCATACATAGCAACACACAATCCTTAGCTAAAAGGGGGTGCACATATAAGCACATACTCAACTAAAACAAGCTACAAATCAACATTGTTGATTGACAACAATAAGAGACTAATTCAAATCAACACATGATTGAATTCGGTTTGCATTCACAATGGACATCTATAAATATTAGGATTCAAAGGTGGCGCCAAAGCATCAATATACTCCTACAAAGTTGGTATGGTTTCTTATTGAGGAATCAGTCATTCATCAAATATGAAACACATTGCACATGTTGACTTTGTCTCCCATGAGTTAGCTTATCTTCATTTATCACATTGATTGAGTCATTGACCTACTGTTCGATATAAAACATATATTTATTTGTTGTAGATATTTATCAGATGACAAGGCATCCTATGGTTTACTAAGTAAAAGACATACCATAACAAAGTGTCGACCAAGTCTCCACCATTATATCGACTTAAAGCTGCGTACAGGTTTGCAGAATACTCGCCTTTATGGCATTGGAGAGCATGAGAAGTAATCAACCTTTGATTTAATTATAAATCGACTTATAATCATTACTATTGATAGTCGACCTCAAAGCATATATATATATATCAGAACACACACACATATATGTATATATATTCATATTTATCATATGTTAGTAAAGCATGTATATATATTCGATATACAAATGAATATAATCAAGATAGCAATCATATTGTTATTTCAATATATTGATTGTGTATACATATATATATTTATATATATGTCTCTATGTACATGTATACATGTATCAATACATTTGTATGGTCATGTCCATTTGCCACCACACACGTATATTGATACATATATACAAATGGATATATATATATACACACATTCGATTGTCACACCAAAATCATACACAATTACTATGGTATTGATAAGAGCCTACAAGTGATATTTTATACGTATACATATACCTGTCGTTAAATCCATTGGATAGTTCCATGCGCATAAGCAACTTGTGCATGAGCGTGCATAGATACATCTACCTATGTACCCTCATGTATGCATTCCTTCTTACGCATGGTCTATCATTGACATTCATGTGTGTACGTATACATATTCCTCGTATGTCCCACATATCAATACAAGCACAGTAACAAGGAAAGAACTCACAAGCTTAAATAGATAAACTTCACCCAATAATGCATACAATAGTAAACACGACTCTTACTAAAGTAAACACATCAAATTACGGATGACTTACCAACTTCCTACTTAATAACCCGACTCAATTATTCTACTGCGGTGTGTGTAAGCTCAGATAGGTTACGTTATTGGTCACCCGACCAAGACCTTTCTCCCGAGTGATACATCCCCTCTGCTTGGAGGAATCAAACATGTACTTGCATCCACTAACATATGCCCAAGATAGTCATCTATTCAACAAAATATGCATTACACACAATACATCTTTAAAGTTAGAATATCAACCAATATCCATTCATTCACATATGCATTGCTTCATATAACATTAAATGATATAACATTCATTCATAACGCATTGATAACAAAGTGCAAGTACAATTTATTCATCCAAAAAAATGACATCACATTCACATTTACCTTATATAGTAGTAGTAAATAGTAATTACACAATTGGGGTGTAACACCAAACATGGTGCCCAAAGATGACCCTTCATTCCAAACGTCCCCAACCTTTGGATTACCTCCTTGAAATGTGAAAGGACACCGATTTTAGCTCCAATACTTTCCATCCAACTTTGGTGCCCAACTATGAGAGATAAGCATTACATTAAATATAATAAATGATGGAAAACCAAGTGACACCTGTTGCCTTGTTCAAACACCCACTTGGAGAATCCCAATAGTCACTTATTTATCATTTCCTTTATCTTTTATTATCCCATTCTAGGCGCCCACATGTGGGGAAAACAATATTAAATATTTATGTCCACAATCCACCTTTACTGCTACTAGTGGACCCATCACCCCTTATGAGTATATTACAAACAATGGTGATAATATTACAAAATATTTTCCCAATACATCTTAAGTGCCTAGAGACTCTTTCCAAGGATGTTGGAACCATGACATATGACATAGGATTTTCAAGGTGGATGACACCTAATCCTAATAGTAGATGCCCATAAGCTTATAGATTAATGCATGCTTTGATAGGTAGAGGACATTGTCTACTATAGACTTTGGATTAGTCATCAACACTGGTTGATCTTTGCTTTTCTCAAGACAACCATTAAAGCTCAAATGATTGATCATTTGGTGCTAATATCTGGTCTCTTTTGTTGCATGCGAAAGGAAGTGAACAACTTTACCATGCTTAGAAGTTGAGGGTTCATTTGCGTTAAGAATATCTTTGAAAGAAAGGCTTGGGGGGTCCTCCAAACTCCCATCTGTCGCCATGCAAGACACCTTCCTTACCAAGAATAAAAGGCATTAAATTGACTGAAAAATGAGACAAAAGGAAGATAAAATAAAAACAAAAAACTACAAGAGGAACACCAACACCAAAGGGACACACAATAGTAGAGAAACAAGAAGAAAACAATCACATTATAAGAAAGAACGACCTTACTAAATCATTGAAACAACAACCAAGCCCACTTGTGCCATCTTCTCACATCACACCATCACTATTAGTCATCTATTTTTTTAACATAAAGACCGAAAATTAAAATAACATCTACTATCATAATTAAAATGCAGATTGGGCATAGAAACTCTCCCTTCTAATTAATCCCTATTTTTTAAAAATTTTTAATGTCCCCTTCCCCACAAAAAAATAAGAATTTATAGAAATAAAGGCTCTTTTTACCTAGGTACTTACTGTATGGTCCTATGGGGGGGCTTGGGCTTCTATTTTTATGGATCAAGCGGTCCCATGAAGCAAAAAAAATTATGCCACAGGATTAATTGGAATCTTCTCCTGAAAAATAGCAGCCCCTACCTTTTAGGACTGCAAATTTTAGCGGGTGAAATTGAGGTGGGGCTAGAAATTGCCGCTACAGCGTAGGAATTTTTTAGAAATTTTTTTGCCACTTGTCTATCACTTAGAATTTTAAATTCCTTAAAAAACTAAAAAATGGGAGAATTTTTATTTATTCATTAATTTTTATCAAATTACTCCACTTCGTTCCTTGAATTTTGGAGCTCAAATTTTTAAGCTGAATTGCAAAATTGAATTCATGGGACCACCAGCGTTAAAATATTCCTAAAAAATCTTAGCAGCAGCCGCTGAAATTTTTTAGGAAGCCCCCTCCATGGAACCGTGCCCTTAGTCTTCTCGAAGGTTCTGCGGTAAGAAAGGGAGGCGTTCTACATAGGACGAGCTTAAGTTCTGTTCCCTTTTGGACTAATACAACGGTTTACAATCTCCGCGGAAATTATCCCGATTACGTCGGCCGTTCGATCAAGCTTTAAATGAGCAAGCCTCTGTTCCGGGAGAGAATATAATATAAGCATAGCGCCATGCTGCAAGGTACTTTGGAACCAAAAATTGCAGATCAAAATTATCGAGGGTTTACGCAAGGGTTTGAATCGCAAGATCTTTTACGCTTTTCACTGCATCATCGGATTGTGGAATAGATGTGAATTTTGTTTGAGTTTTGCCAACTTTGCCGGTGAGCTTTTCATTTGCTTTTCTAGGGTTTAGCAGGGCTATTCTAGGTCATGCTTGATAATTCTTCACTATTGTTTGTTGTTTTTATTTGTTTATTTCTGGTTTTGAATAAATTTAGTTCGTGTTGTCCCTTTGCGGTGCTTGGTATTTTTTGTCGGGGTTCAAAGGGTTTGATATCGTTTTATTTATTTATGTATTTCATTTTAACTGGACTGCTATATGAAATTGATTCTTAGAAATGCTTTGAAGACACAGGGCTTTGCATAGCAGGGGTAATGGCGATCCTATTAAGAAATCCATAGCAAATATATTTTCAAGGAATGCTGCTTGAAAAATAAATAAATTTAAGTTTGAATTTCGCGAAAGGAGAACTACGAGATATCTTTTGCTGCTTTTAGGATCCTTGTAAATGATTTCATAGATATATCCATTCTCTCACATCGCTTGCATACATGGCAAGGTTTGAACGTTGGTCAGTGGCATGTCGGTTCCTTGTCTCAGCCATTATACTACATTTGATCTATAATTGATTGTTGGAGATAAATTCTCAAAGTAAATATGATCATTCACACAGGCTTTACATTTGGTGGGATTTGAACGTTGGCCTTTGGAATGACAATGCTCTTTCTCAACCAGTAGACCACTTATATGTGGACGCATTCAATAGGGCTCGAATCTTGGTCTGTGTCATGACAATGTCTTGCCTCAATCACCAGACGATGTTCCAATGGACAATTGACTGTAGGATTGTAACTTTCAAAGCAAACATGCTCACGCATACATGGATTTTACACTTGTCTGGGTTTGAACATAGGTCTTTGGTACAATGACACATTTTCTCAATTGCCAGATTGCATTCGAATGGACGATTGGCTGTAGGATTGAAGCTTTTGAAGTAGCGAAATTGCTAGATTTCGGTGCACAAGGGTTATACACCTGATGGAGCCTTTGGCACTCTGCCATGCTGTCTGAAATTCCGAATCACTGCTGCACCCCAATGGACAATTGAGTGTAGGATTAACCCTTCCGAGTTAAACACACTCACACATGCAAGGGTTGTGTGCATGTTGTGATTCAAGGCATTCTCTTTGCCATGTTAACAACCTGTCAGAATCATTAGAATGTGTCCCAATGAAAAATTGACTGTAGGATTGAAACTTTCGAAGTAAACACACTCACACGGGTTAGACAATTGCATGCCTCTGTAATGGCTAGATGATGTCTCAATCACTAACCCTATCATGATGGAAAACTCACTGTAGGATTTCAGTTTTGAAAGTAAAAACATTCCCACATAATCTTTGTGCACACTCTAGTATTTGAAATTTGTCTTGGTGATGCTGAATCTCAATCTATAGGCGTCACTTTGATGGACAATGGACTGGAACTTTCAAAGTAAACTAGTGCATGCTCTTTCTCAACTTAGTGAAAAAATTGATAGGGGCTAGTACAAGTGTTTTTGTTTTCCTTTTCTTATTCGTTTGTTTTCTTTGAATTGTTAAATCTGTGGGTGGAAACCTTTCTTGGGGATGCGCTGTGTCAATCTATAGGCTCCACTTTGATGGACAATGGACAGAAACTTTCAAAGTAAATTAGTGCACGCACTTTCTCAACTTCGTGAAAAAATGGTGGGGGTGCCAGTGATTTTGTTTTCCATATTCATTTGTTTTCTTTGAATTGTAAAATCTGTGGGTGGAAAGCTTTCTTGGTAATGCTCTGTCTCAATCAATTGGCATCCACTTTGATGCACAATGGACTGAAATTTTCAAAGTAAACTATTGTATACTCTTTCTGAACCCAGTGAAACAAATGATGGGGCCTAGTACAAGTGATTTTGTTTTCTTTTTCTTATTCTTTTGTTTTCTTTGACTTGTAAAATCTGTGGGTGGAAAGCTTTCATTCTTAAGATTTAAATTTTTGGCAACCTTAGGTGCCCTCCATTAAATTTAAATATCAACTTTGTAACCTACTTGCATGTCTGTTGTTGTCATAGGCTCCCCTTTGTTGCAAGGGGAGTTCGAATGCCGGAGAGACTTGTGTGTCCCCTGATACAGATATACCAAAGCACCTATGGGGGTGTAAGTTGCATTTTACTTTTGTGTTCTTTCATTTTGTGATGATTTCTTTCATACAGATGATGCACTATTGCATTTATTTGATGTTATTTATTGTTGAGTTTTATAAAGAAGCTATCTGGTTGAGCAAATGTATGAAGTTCAATGTGAAGATCGATTACTATGAAAGTTTTTATTTTTGTGTTTTCTTAGAGCCTAAATTTTCCTAAGTAAACTTGTGTCTTTGAATTAGCAGTATTAGGTTGTCATTTCATACCATGATTTTGGAGAGACATTTTCTCTGCTATGAAGCAGTTGTTGTGCTTTTTTGATTGTTTTTTCTGGTCTAACTTGACTGTAGTCATAGTATTGATTTCCATAGTGGCCCTGAGTATGTAGATATTATATACATACATGTAAGTTTTTGGAAATGAAGTTCAGAAGGAAGGAAGTATTGAGGGTAAAGGAGAGCTAAAGCTTCTCAAAGGCCTTAAGAGGATGCTATTCACATTTAAAATTTGTATTGCCATGATATGCATTGTTTAGTTTCATACTGCGGGAGTTAAAGACATTGACAACGTTTGTTATGATTACCTTTGTCATTTCATGTTAACCTCTTACAAATACCATTTGATCGTGATCTCATTAACATCATAGCAGTATTACAATAAAAAAACTTGTGACTTTTCGTGACCCTCTGCTTTTGCTTTGCTGTTTCCCAAGTTTTGCCTGACTTTTTCAGTAAGTGTTTCTGATTTTTTATCCTTGTATTTTGACTAAGTATTACATTGTTTAAAGGTTTCCACTGTTTTATCTGAGTTTTTCCTGTTGCAAACCTGGGTAACTAAATTCCATGTACATTTTTGTACTAAATGGATATTTTCTGTATTTTCTCAATGAGTCTGTTGTGTATAGTGTTACAATAAACACAATAGTAGTTATAACTTATAATGTGTGTGCTGGTGGCTATCTAGTATGCATGTATTTGGTATCAGGGTTGGGCCTTGTGCAATAAACTTTTTATTGAGAGAGTATTTCTAATTTTTAGTTATTGTATTTCTGAATGCAGGACTTCTCTACAGTATTGTTTGGCAATTTTCTACTTTATCTAGAAAATTGGCTTAATTTATTGTGAAGCCAAGAAAGCAAAATATTTACTAGAATTTGTTGAATGCTCTATAGACCAAACTATGGCATCGAATGTCACAAAACTCTCCATTTACTAGCACATTTTGATTCATTTCAATTTATGTTGAAAAAACTTTTTGACTGATGTCCTAATTTATTGAAGGTTTTTAATAAATAACTCATTGCTTTACAGAATTTTAATACAAGAGCATGGAAATAAATAATGTTACAAAAGCTTAACTTCATTTCTTTTCTTGTATGTTCAAAGTTTTTCCCATCTCTTGCAATCATCATTCACGTTCTCTTCACAGGTTGCTGGTATCTGGAAAACACAGGCGTGACTGATTGCATACTATCTTGCTTTTCTGTAGTGACTTGAAGCTATGGCAGAACATTTAGCTTCAATATTTGGTACTGAGAAAGATAGGGTAAATTGCCCATTCTATTTTAAAATCGGGGCCTGCAGGCATGGGGATCGATGTTCGCGGTTGCACACGAGGCCTAGCATTAGCCCCACTCTTCTTCTATCTAACATGTATCAGAGACCAGATATGGTGACCCCAGGCATGGATCCTCAGGGTCATGCAATGGATCCTCGAAAGATTCAGGAACATTTTGAGGTAATGCAGCACAAGAATCTAATAGTAATTTCAATTAATATTGACCCAGGTGTAGAACATTCTGGGTTGATTTTTTTGCTGTGCGCTGTCTGAAACTCGAATTTTTTATCAAGGTTTAATTTCTATGCTGCGTGCTTTTTTAATTTCCTTGTTTGCTATTTATTTTGTTTTGCGACACATAGGATTAGAGTTGACTTTTGTGGATCTATTTGTAATCATTCCTTTCAGGATTTCTATGAAGATTTGTTTGAGGAGCTCAGCAAGTATGGTGAGATTGAAAGCCTCAATGTTTGTGACAATTTGGCAGATCATATGGTAATGCCTATTGCCCTTCTCCTTTTGACATCAGTTATAGAAACATTTTGATGTTCCATCGGAATTTGTTGTTTAATTCATGCAATCCTTAACATCTGATATCTTGTCCAGGTTGGTAATGTATATGTGCAATTCAGGGAAGAGGAACATGCTGCTGCAGCTCTGCGAGCTTTGACTGGCAGATTTTATGCAGGTTAATTATTATTTTACTCTAAAATTCTGGTGTATTATTAATCTTATATTCAATAATGCCTGTTAATGTAATAATTTAAAATTTTACTGTTTGGTCACTTTGTGCAATTTGACTGGTGTATCAAATCAGATTATCAACAATATTCAATATGAAACTACACCTATCTGATCTAAACAGTAAATACACGAATTGGGTAAAGGGTTTAGAAGGTCATGTTTGATCAAGAATTTGAAGCCGGAAATGAACTTAGGTGGTCTCATAGAGAATGTCTCTGGAAAGTTTGAATGAGATTGGGGCACTACTGCCTGCACAGGGGAAGGCATGTGTCTGTTCAGATGTTGGTGTCTATGTGCATGGCAGATTTCAAACTTTATGGAAATGATTGATAAAATATCCCGATGCTGACTGTATTTGTAAAATGATCATCATGCTCTACACCAGAGATGTAGCTGGTTTAAGATGGGGACAGGAAATTTTGGGTGCTGTATGGGAAACTGCTTCAGTCAGCTTCCTATTTGGTTTGTTCTAGCCTCAACAATAGCACATAGGAAGGTTTGGAGTGTGTGAACTTAGGAGGTGTAAATGGTGGTGTATCTAGAAAAGCAAGTGCCTAGAATACAAACCCTAGTAAGTATTCTTAAGCTATAGTGGTGTGTGTGTGATGAGGGAAATTGTAATGTCTCCTTTTTCATGAGCAATGGATTTTGGAGGAATTAGCCTATTCCTGATCTTCGTAGGCTAATGGGACTTGATAAGAAGATCGTTTGGCAGATACCCAGTTGATTGTTTGGCTCATTTCGTGATTCAGTCTACATATGGAGGTGTTCTAATGATTTTTGATATGTTTCTATTTTTAGAAACCTCATGTTATAAAGTAATGTTATGTTTGCACTTTATGTTATGAATAATTTTATTATAAAGTGCAAAATAATAAAATAATAAAATAAAATAAAATAATATTCCTTCTAGAAGGTGACTTGGGAAAGTTCTAGAAGGAGGCCGACCTCTTGAGGAAAAAGTATAAATTAACATCATGGGCCTCATTCTCAGAATCCAGATTTGTTGTTGTTGATGTTTGATGTTTGATGGTTGTGGAGCCTAGGGTTTCTGCAGTTGTCTTTGGCCATTGAGAACAAAAACTCTCAATTGGTGAGCAATTTTGAGGGTGTGAAATATCACTTGAATTATTGCAACTGGGAGAAAGTTACTTCAGACTTTCTATTTGAGCTTCATTGTAAAAACTTAGTGGCCTTTGGCTAAGTTTTTGTGTGCCTTGATTTGGAGCATTGTTGGGGACATTTTGGATTTCATAGTCTTCAACGAATTTGCATTGAGGAGGCTGATTTGCATTCATTTGGTTATTTCCAGAATTCTAATGTATTATTTCAGTCAATATAAGTCTGTGTATTAGAGCCACGATTTTTGCATATCATATTCAGATTTTTGCTTGTATGGCCTCATTTGTGCATTATTTCTTTATGGGTATTTAAGCATTCATCTTGGGAGAGCTTGGCAATCATTTTGGAGTATTTTGGAGTGGCTATCAGATTGCTGGTAAATAATTTCAGTGGTCTGATATACTACAGCAAGCGTGCCATTGGCAAGACATTTTTGTTCATATCTCATCATCGAAGCCTCCTATGGTTCTGGGTATTGTTGCATTCAATTGCTATCGTCGAGACAATCATTTCAAGGACAAATTTGAGGAGCTTAGAGGCTGTATTTATTTTTCTAAAATATTGCCAGGCAAGAACAGGGGAGGCTACTTGAGCAATTCGATTTGGGCTTGGAGAATATCATTTGAACTTGATGTTGATTGCTACTTCATCTTTCATCCAAGGCACTTCTTGAGGACAGGTTCTTCACATTTCTATCATCTTCTAGCTTTGCATTTAGCATAGTTATATTTGCAGCTGTAGGTGTGCATTATACCAGCATTATCATATTTTGAAAGTAATGTAAATGCCAAGAGTCTTGGCCAATTTGTATGAGCATTGTATTAGAAATTTCATTGCAATTAAGGAGATATAAGTTGCTGGTATCATTTGAGCAATTCAATATCATTTGTATTTAGTTTAGTAGTTTGCATACCAACTGTTTGTTAAAATACCAGTTGGCTGTAGGTGATCATTTTTCATGATTAGAACTCATATATGCATTCAATATTGCCAAAACTAGTTGCACATTCATGTTAGGTCATTGTTTAGACAATCTAGAGTCTTATTGCAAGCATTCTTATTGATGTTAAGTGAAGGAAAGTTTCATTAAGGCAAACTGAAATGTTATATCAGTCATATGACCCTTGTATGCAAAGTGTTTGACAAAATTACCAAGGCCAAAAATCAAAAGTTTTCAGTCAGATTTGAGCAGGGTCATTATAGAAAGAGGGTAATGAAGATCAAAGAATGTGGAAAAAGGAGAGAGTAGGAATAAGAGAAGGCTTCAAATCTACAACCTGAGGTGATGGTAAAAGGATTTTGGCTATGGCATTGAAGTAGCAAGAAGAAAATGGAAGAGACTATGGTGCAAGAGAGGAAATAGGAGGATAATTGAGGATGGTAATGGAGAGAGAAGGATTCAAAGAGATCAATGGCTTTGTGGCACAATGGGGGCTTTCAATATTTGGTATTTAGATTTTTAGTTTTGCTAAGCTTGTAATAACCCTTACCCCTGCTGTGAAGCTTTTTCAATTTCTTTCTTAGTTTGACAGTGCAATCATTTTGTCAAACAGCTTGCTTGATTGTTGACTTGAGTTTATTTCAGATCGATTGCTCACATATTTCTTTAACTTAGGATGTAAAAATATATTCCAATATAAAGAACAGTATGGGAAATGAAACAACAAGATAGCTCTGATATTTTTATTTCAGATCAGGGACTGATGACCATACATTCAGAATTTCACAGAACTGTTATATAAAATTCAGAATATTCAAATTACGTTTCCTGACCTGTAAGTAGCCTTCTACAGGTTGCATTTATTAAACTCTTCCTTACAAATAGTTGCAGCACCTTATTGGCATCACCTTTGTATTCGACTAGCTCATATAATATGACAGTGATAGAAATATTAATTGCTCCTATTCATGGTCGTGATCCTCTTTTTTTATAAAGTGCAGACCTCACACAAATGCGTTCTCAGACTTGGACAACTTTATCTGACACCTGGAGTTTGTCCTTTCTGCTCTTTATTTGGCGCCTTGTTTTATCTTTAGAGGAGGTGGCTTCATATTTCAAAAGAAAAAAAATCATATATCATGTATTTAAAATGATGAGGCACCGTTATTTGAAAACAAAAAAGAAAAAAAAGACGAATAATGAACATGGCACTAGTTGTCCAATAGGGAAGGGATTTTTTGAAGGCCTTGGCAAAATTAATCGTGGTTGAAGGTGTTTACCGGTTGATACAGGAGCATTCAGGTAGATTGGTGATCCACATCACCCAAAATGTTTTGGCATGAATTCATTATTTTGGTTTTGGCTTTCATCTTTGGATTAACAGTTCAATTTTGGTTTCAGTGGTTGTTTGGATGGAATTGAATGAAATCGTTGTCATTTGACAATATGTCACATTGTGGTTTTATCATCCTAGTTTCGATTGCTCAATAACACAAATTCGAATGGTGGAATAGCACATGAAAGGTGGAACTATATAAAGGTGAAGATAAACAAATTGAACGCAGCAAAGAAGTGGCGCTAGGAAGTGGAACCATATAGAAAATAGCTTAAATTGTAATTTCATAAGGATAAAGTATAAAGAGTAAATGAAAATGCAGGTTTAAAGGAACAAACCGGCTGCACCATATAGTGACATGAAGTTGAAGATGAAAGAACAGATTGGAAAAATGAAGAGGCACAGTTGAGAGAGAGGGGAGAAAGGTTTGCAGTTTCAGAGGGGTAGAGGGGCGCCGAATTTAATGGGAAAACTGCAGATTGGATTGGCACAGTAAGGAACTGTGCCACATCTTGTGTTTAAGATTTAAAAAAAACTAAATTAAAACATGTGAAGTGCTGTGGAAGGGGTGCACAGCTAGGAAGACAGAGAAAGGTGGCGTATGGAGAAGAAGAGCAGCTGCAGCCACAATTGAATATGCAAGTGAAAAAAAATGAATTGATGCCTGGCCGCGTATATGAAGGTTGAAGTGAAATGTGCAAAGGCTGCGTGTAGAGGAGGAAATAGGTTGCGTAGAAGTGCCAGGAAGAGGGTGCTATGGTGAGTAAATAATTCCCAGACAAATAAATTTTGCATCGACTGCCAAAAGGAGGCCGCCAAAGGGATAATGGGTCTGCGCAATAGAGGGAAATCTGCCAATTAGAAATAATAAATGCCAAGTTGTATTTGACAGGGAAGCAACACCATTTATAAATGGCATATTGAGTTAAATTGCAGATGAGAGTAGAGGGGTCGTAGAAAAGAAAGAAGAAAAATAGGGGCACTGCATAGTGAGAATTAAATAAGAAAGCAAGAGAATAGCAGGGGTGTGTGGTAAAGAGGAAAGAAGAGTATGATGGAGGTGTGATGGCAGTGAAACAGGGATGTGAGGAAATAGTTTAAACAAAGCTTCTTTGCAGACACAAACCCAATAAAATACGGATGAATGAAGGCTGCGAGAGGGGTGTGATGTTAAGAATTGATAGATTGTAATGCCTTTGTCTGGGAATTATGAAATTGAATGCATTTGAATTACCTCTTAAATTGAATGCAAGCAGGAATTGTCTAAATTGATGTTGTGCAATTTAATTGACAAATGCAATTGTCAATTTAAAAATCGAATTGACTGTGAAGTTGTAGAATTTTATAATCTGCCAATTTGTGTGTGTGAGTTGGCTTGGACAGCGAGAGTGTTGTGTTTGTTTGTGTCACTGATCCTTCTATTAGTATGGGGTCGGTTGATGGGATCAGTCAAAAAAAAATTGAGACTAGGTTTGTCCATACAAAATTGTAAAAAAAAGAAATATATACATATTTGTGGTAATAATTAAATTGAGCATACCTACCACCATAGCATCATATAATAAACAAAGCATCATAAAATTAAAAAAATCTACAATACCAATTAGTCAAATTCGAATGTCATGATATATATATTAAAATTAATAAAATAAAAAATAATAATGTAAAGTGTCAATTATTAGATATTTTTTTATCAAGATTAGCATCATGTGGGTTTCAAAAATATCATCATTACTATCCATATCACATGATGTAGGTATTGGTATATTAGAAGAACCACAAACAATGTCATTGGCATTGACAATAGCATTGACATTAAGACCAACACTTTTTTTCTCGTTAGCTAATTTGTCCTCAACATTGAGTGCAGCAAGGTGGGAAGTGGTAGCATCCAAGTTTGTATGCTTTGGCTTGATATCTCAATTCCTTATGACCCCTTTGTTGGAGCCATTTTGTGTGAAATAAGGCACAAGTTGGAATGGACATTCATTCACAAAGTCCTTTGCCTTTTATGAGTGCAATTGGTTGTGCTTTACTGAGTGGATGAAGAATATGTGCGTTGATTCCTCTCAAATGTAGATGAACTAGCAACTTATTAAGACAATTAGAGAGTTAGGACTATAAAATTAAAAATAAATAAATTATATATGAAATTTAAAAGATGAAAAAAAATATTTTATAAAACTTATCTATGATAAAATTTTGATTGCAAGAGGTTGTATTTGTTGGATGATTGGACATGAAAGCGCCATCAATTGTTACCATAAACCTTAAACATGACATGAAGAACATCAATACCAAAGTAATTGGAGAGTACAAAATCGATGAACTCAATCCTAATCACATCTTGCATGGTAGGATCAATGAAGTGTCTATGAAGTGCTGCCTTGTACCCTTGGTTGACTTTAAGATCTCTATATGGGGCAATCCTCGTCAAGAAAGAAAATATTTGAACATTTTAATATTTGGAACTCAATGTAAAGTGAAAAAGATGTGGTAGGGTGGTCATTTTTTTCATCTCTATTAAATTTTTTTGTGTAGTTTGAAAACGGTTTCTTCAAGATTTTGTTCTCTTTCATTTATGATGGTCTTCATCTTCTCAATCATCAAGTTGATTCTATTAGATATCTTTCCTAAAGAAGACCTATCCATATTAGTATAATGAATCATTCTTAATATGGGCTTGGTGAAATTGAGGAGATATTCAATATAATCCCACCAAGTGTTGTTTAGGATCGTTTGCTTAATATTTATTGGCCTTGCAATGTTTGATTGCCTCCATAAGTATCAATTTTGGTTGATGGTCACGTTAGAAAGTGCATTAGGATTCTTCACAAATTGTTTCAAGACAATTGTGTGTGAGGCAAAATGGGTCTCAACAACCTATTCAATAGAAATCAAAATAAAAAAGAAATGAAAAATATTCCTTAAAGAAAAAAACATAAACTTAATTTTAAAAGAAAATTAAAATTACTAACACAAAACATATTTATTAAAATATTTAAAAAATGTTATTGCTTCATTTGCCTTCAATAACTCCAATTTTGAGAATGTTTTGAATATGCCTTGTGACATGTGGTTGTTGATAATGAATGTTTGGATCTCTTTATTGTTGGTATACACTTGTTTGATCTAATCAATCTTAGTGCCAATTTTTTGTGGCATAAGGTTGAGGGAGTGCATTGTACAAGGTGACCAAAAGATGTGTAAGTAATCTCTTCAACCAAAAAATTGGTTGCTCTAAAATTTTTGGTGTTGTTCATTATGACTTGAATACTGTTTTTAGGACCCACTTCTTGACCTCCTTGTCACAATCCATTGCCTTGAAAAACATTGCCTCTATTAAGGCACACTTCAATAACATTGAACAAACGGTTGATTTTCGGCATCCTCCCATCCATTGGAAACAATTGGATACTCCTATCTCAACCCAAGAATCTCATATGGGTGAATGACTCCTCTACAACCTTCACCGCCATTTCTAATAAGGTGTTACACACCTTTTCAAAGCTTGAGCCTTGTGCCAGTCTCGTTAATTTCTTTCACCATTCATTGTCAATATGGTGAGCGAATAGCATTGAAACTCAAGTGGGTTGCATAGACATATCTTGCAGTGTATTGGTAGGCAATCTCATGAGATATTTGGAATTGCCATTTCCAATTGTCCCTTCAATCTCTCATATATAAGCCTTAGGTTTTTCAAGTGTGGTAAAAAATGGTTGGATCTCTATAGCTTGAAGATTGGATGGCAATGGTGGGGGTTTTGTTCCTCAAGATCCTTGCTTGAGCAAATGATGATTTGATTTACGCTGTCGCTTCATCTCTTTTTTTTTTTTTTGCTGATTAATATATGTAATGTTTTACTCAGATCAAATGAGTCCATTATTTGTTCATGGGCAAATTTTCACTTGATTATATGAACTTGAATATTGAATATTACATCTATTGCAAATCTAATATAACACCCACTAACTAAAACTGGTTGTACCATCTTAACATTTTTCCAAAAAGGAGAATTAGGGTCTATCTTGAAGTAGGGTTGGTCCTAGAGGTTGAGTTGGCTGCAATTGTAATTCCTATGACAACGTATTCAATAAACAACACATTAGAAACAAATGAAAACAAAACTAAATATAGAATCTGATTTATAGAAGAAAGGAAGAAAAACAAGAATTTCAAAACAAAACACGTAGGTAGTAGGAATAGCAAATCAGTCCGCTTTGGAACCTTCTCTAATCAATGTTCAGCTCTAGTCATGCATGGCTAGCAAGAACTAAAGTATAGCAAAAGTGAATGACTTTTGTGTTTTGCATTCACATTGAGGTAAACTACTTTGTTTTTGTCTTTCAAATGCCTTGGAATTAAGTTAGGGATGTGTTCAAGTCAAGGTCAAATGTTTTAAACAATAAAGAAAGGCAGAAAATTTTTACAAGCACGTGACTATTTTCTGGATTTGCTGTGGGTTCATCTGGGATGAACCCAAAGACAAAGGTGCATTGCTTGAATGCATCCCTGCCCACACTGCACTGACTGGGATTTGGATTGGACTCAAACCTAGCAACTGCATCGCTGCATTTTATGCTCTGCTTGCCTGTTGTTGTTGCTGTTTCAAATGTGTAAAAAATCTGTCATTCTTGCCATTTTCATTTTATCACTCTCCCCACCAGCATAAACACTGCACATGACCTTATGGAATATCTTCTGATTTTGAATCCTTTTAATGAAGGTTAGAACTCTATTTTGACCAAAACATTGCCCATTGAAGATAAAATTGATTAAAAATAGTGAAAAATAGCATGATTTAATGATTTTTTTTGTAATTTTTGTGATTATATGGGGGAAAAATCAGTAGGCAAATGTTGACTGATTTATTAAAAAATTGCAGTTTAGTATGTGAAAATATTTTGAAAATTTGTAATTTGTAATTTTTTATGATTGTTCCATTACACAGACCAGATTCAATGAACCTTCTAGCTTCTCAGATGAGCCTTCTACGCCTATGTAATGATTCTACACATCCAGTATCGTGATACGCCCTATGTAACTAATGTGTACATGACAATATATGGGTTGATAATGAAATAGCTCTCACATTTTATAACATGATAACAAAATTGGCTGTGTATTTGGCTTGCAACAAAGTTATAGATTGTTCTACTGTATCATGAGTATTGGATTTTGATTATGCATTTATTTATTTGTTAAATTGCCTGGTAAGCTGAATAGATTAATGGCTTTCGGATTTATCAGCCTATACGAGTGAAATGAGGCAAATTGAAAGGCTTTTGTTTTGATAATTAAATTTTCTGTTTCTTGCACGACCCTCAGGACGACCAATCATAGTTGATTTCTCTCCTGTTACCGACTTTCGTGAAGCCACTTGCAGGCAATACGAAGAAAATACATGTAACCGTGGAGGATATTGTAACTTCATGCACCTTAAGAAGATCAGCAGGTAAGCCAGTGTGATCTTTTATAATATGTAGTGATTATTTCTCCAGCAGTGCTTTTTCCCCGTGAAGTACTGAGTTTTGATTTCTTCTGTTTCTTACAGAGAGTTGAGGAGACAACTTTTTGGAAGGTACAGACGATACTACAGCCACAGTAGAAGTCAAAGTATAAGTAATAGTCCCACAAGGTCCATGGAACGACGTCGTGGCTATGATGATCGGCCTCATGGTGGCCGAGGTCATGGTAGGAGACATGATGATCGCCATGGTCGAAGGCCACAGAGCAGAAGTCCAGGCCACAGACGAGGCCGGAGCAGGAGCCGCAGCCCCAGGAGGAACAGAAGTCCAATCCGAGAAGGAAGTGCTGAGAGGAGAGCCAAAATTGAACAGTGGAACAGAGAAAGAGAACAAGCTGCAGCATCTGCCAATGCTAATGTGACATCGCAGAATGGAGATGGATACTCATACCAGTCTGGTTATGGCTATTAGCTACACCCACCATTTATTTGGTTTGTCCCATATCCCATCTGAAATCTCTATTGTGCCTTGTCCGGTGCAACGGTTGCCTTTCTCCAGTAGTTATGTAAGACTAGCTTACAAGTCCCTTTACACTGTGCAGGTGGTGTGCAGGTTCACGATTATGTTCTTCCAATCAAAAAAATTTCTTTCCATTTTTTTTGTGTGAGATGATATGGTTGCAGGATATGTTTTTGTGTTTTATGCATTTTGCTTGTTCTGCTAGGCCCACTTTTTAAGCTTTTTTGGTAACTGTTCACGTGTACTAGGATTACTAGGTGTGCTAGCATTGTGAGTTTTATTTCTTTCTAGAATAAGGGCGGGCTCTGTATTTTTTCATAGTGCTTGCTTATTTAGAGTTGTTTGTTCATAAGAAATGTGATCTCACAGTCTTGCATGAGGTTTTGCAGGTTCAGGATCCCTGCTTCTCAGGATGGAGTTAAAGTTTATGCAGCTCACATAAAATTTGTGTACAGGTGCAATTGCTGCTGGTTCAATGTGCATGAATTGTTGGAAGGCATTCTCCAAAAATTCTGAAGCTATGTTTTGGGACGAGGAAATATGGAGCCTACAATGGGTCTTGACATTGCAGGTCTTGCAGAAGGCCTTCTCTATTTTGTAGTCATGTTTTGTGCAGGCAAAGATCCATTTATCTGTAAGATTTAAGTATTTATTTGTTCAGGGTTTAGGAATGTAGTATCCTGTTTCCTCTAAGAGGTTTTGCAGGTACAGGAATTTAAAATTGTTATACCGACATTGGGACGTAGGTTGTGGAGGATCTCCCATAACTCAAACATGATTCTGATTACTAAGCCTCACTTTGTTTATTTTATGAACCTCTTTTGTAACTGACACTATATTAGATAGGGTGTTTAAGCTGTTGGATGAATGGTGTCTGCAAGTTTTTCTTAAAGAACTGTGCAGTAGACTTTTTGGTATTAATTGTTATTGCCGGTATTCAAAATCAAACTTTTGTTAGGGCATCATATTCAATTTTACCTTGTCTTATGTGAAAAGTTTTTGAAACGCAGTGTGTTAAAGCTTTATGTGAGGGTTTTTCTGTGGAGGGTAATATTCAAATTTGACTATTCTTTCTGATTGTACATCGCTCATGTTCTTTAGATTACTGGTTGACTGTACCATGTATTCTTATCATTTATTTTTGTATGAGCTTTTACGGGGGATTTGAGAGTTCAACCTGGTTAATTAATTTTCTACAATGTTTACATGTTCCTATTGGTTGGCATGTATATTAGTTTTTCTATTATTGTGTTTGATAGTGGTCACGGATAACGGTTTTTTGGCTTTCTATATTATGTGTGTGCTGCAAAGGTCATATGGGATGTGATCATAAGTAGAATGGTTTTATAATAGAAATACCTTGGTTTGCAGTGAGATTAAATATGGCTGAGAGTGTTGCCTTTGCCTGGATGTTGGTATTTCATGTAAAACTGGTGAGATCTCAAAAACTATTTTCAAATTTTTGTACATACAAGTTATGGTTGGGTTATGAATGGATTCTTGGATACAGGTACAATATTATTATTTATGCCCAGCATAAAGTAAAGATTTTAACGTCTCAGAAATTCGCAAGTGAACATGAATATTGAGTCATGTTTAGAATATTTGTTTTCTCTTTAGCAGAATAGAAACACAATCGTGGCTATGTTTTAATCTGTTTTGTGATTGTTAGGCTTTTGAAGATTTTATGCCCTTTAGCCTTAACAGATTAGATGTAAGGGTGTTGAATTTAGTTAACTAAAATACGAACAGCAATATATGTGGCGGTTAAAATAGTCAAATACGAACAGCAAAATATGTGGCGGTTAAAATAGTCTCTTATTGTTTTTTCTGAACATTCCAGCTTCTGAGCTCCGATCTGCACTCTTCAAACCTTATTCATCACGGTCTTGTGTATTATGCTGGGCAAATAAAGCTACAGGACGAGCTGTGAGCCAAAAATCGGGATGTGTCATGTGAAAAAGGGCCTCTGGAATTCTAGCCAAATCGGTATATAGTCCAACTAGTCAGATATCGATTCTCATCTTCGAACATTGAGAGAATTCACAAAATTGGTGCACAGCTGAAGGTGTGCGAGACAAAGAAGAGATGATATGTGGCTTTGTCTTGAAAGAAATATAAGATTACGAGGGATTATATGAATACGATGTTATAGGTTTTTAAATATTCAGTACACATTAAATGTGCCTGCCTGACTATTCTAACCTAAACAAAGACAAGATGATATGTGGCTTTGCATTGAAAGAAAGTTAAGGTTATAGGGATTATGAAAATATACGTTGAAAGATACTGAAGTGCCTGGCCATTTTGGCATAGAATTTTACCTATATTGGAATGACAGTTGCACCTACTAGAATAGTATAGGCTTTGCCATCTCTATTGTCCGATTCATGCCTGAATGGCATGGCAAGTGGGAGCATGCTTGTTGCTTCTTTTAAGACTTCTAATTAAGTTCGTTTAGCTATGATTTCGAGCATATACTATTTGGTTAGCCAACTAAATCCTAAATATTCTAGGATGAGCTTGTTCTCGAGGATTATATGTTGGAAGGTTGTATGCTCACAATTCAAGGCATGCGTTTTCTTTCTTAAATATATTTTCTAACCACTAGCATATGTTTCAATAAGATACTTTAATAAGACTAGTAGAGCAATTTCGTTAAATCTTTAGAAGCAGCTGTAGGATACAGTCTCTACTGTTATAAGAGTTAAATTGTATTGTTACTGTCTGTAATGTTGATTTTTTTTTTCGTAACTTGAAGGGTAGATATTTTATGTGAAGAATAATATATATCCTTGAACACTTAACATTAAACAAAAGAAGATATAGTCTCTACTGTTATAAGGAACCACCTTCACGCCGATGGACATTGTCAAGAATATATTAATACCATTGAAAATAGGTACACTAAAAAATGCATTTGACAGATTGCTTCAAAAGTAGAATGTATTCTAGGGTTCTAGAAATAATTTAAGAAATTGTTAAAAAGTATTCACCTGTTAGAAAACATGATGGCACACAAAAGGCTAGGACATGTATATTCAGTTATACAACAATTAAGTTATTTATGGAAAATGAAAGCAATTCTATTTTCAATCAGAAGATAATCTAAGAAATTGTTAAAGGCATTCACTCGTTAGAAAACACGAGATGATAGCACACAAAAGACTACGCCATGTATATTCAGTTATTTAAGGAAGCACGAAGGCAATTCTCTGGTTCATCAGAAGATACAAAAATTATAAAAATCTCTTAGGGAGGCTCGAGGAAGCGTAACATAATTATTTCAGATATTCGGTGCAAAACATATCAAATATAATCTATAACTAAGAGTCACATGGAATAATAGAGGATGCGAGACAATTATTTTTCGATATTCAATGCTCAACATTTCGGATGTTTTCATCTTTATAATTTCATTGAACAGGCTAAGAGTATTGGATTTTATAGAAACAAATATTTTATTTGTACGACTTGTCCAACATATTAAAATATAATAAATGAATCTTTTTGTTGATGAAAACAGGTGAGATAAATGAAGTTTTATTAGTTGATAGGTTTGAGATTTGAGTCTGGAAAAAGTCTCAAACCTACAAACCACTGTTGAGTCATCCAAAAACAAATTTTAGTTGCTGTTTAATAGTAAACCAGTTGTCATTTAATGGTAAAAGCCTCCAAAATATTAGGTGAAAGCCTCCAAAATCTCACTTATCACGTAAAAGCCAGATAAACATTGATTTTCCAACTGGATGAGAACATTCTATTTTGATTGCAATCTTTTTTGTCAATTTGATGACGACTTTCTTTTTTCATTTGTATTGCTTTATGCTTTAAATTTGTATGCAAAAATTTCAAAATTAGATAATACTTAATTTCTTTAAGAAAATATTTTAGATTTGTCTAAGTTTATTTCATTCCATTATTTTAGCACTTATTATTAATTGTTTAATCCAGCCACATACAACTAGAATTTGCAGCACACAGCATCCATACACACCCACGCACAAACACAAACTCTCTAACATAATTACATATAGTTTTCTATTGATGTAATCCTTGAACATTCTTTAGGTGCAAGTGCTAGTTATATTTTTATGAGTAGTATTGATGTTTTTATTAAACTTAGCACCATAGCACAATCTTATTGGAATTTCAGTAACAAATCTATTAAGTCATGATTTTTTTTATATGTATTAAAAAAATTAAGCCTATACTTTTGTTGGGTAGAAGATTTGTTATTTCAAAATATTGAATTTAAATTAGAATTTTTCTGGTTAGATGATAATATTTTTAATAATATGTCTCGTAAGTTTGATACAATTATAAAGATTAATTAAGATGATGTACAATTACGTAAATTGCCCATTTTAAAATTTAGTATAAAAGTTTTTTTTTTTAATTTATTTATTTATTTACGTGTGATTTAGTTTAATTAAATGAATGTAATAATCACCATAAATCAATGTAAATTAATTAATTTAGAATTGTGGCAATAATAAATTGAGCAAAATTAGAAAATTGAATATCAAAGGATGAAGGTACTTAGCTCTAGAATGATAAGAGAAGGGACATCTTTTGAGACAACTTCAATATTTGACTATTTGAATGTTTTAGGGCTAGTAATGAATCCTCTTTATTTACTTTCTTCTATATATTTGTACAAACTTGTGATGACTCTTTTGGGTCATATTCATGATTGTAGATTGCTTCTTAATGTTATATTTTTATGAGTAGTATTGATGTTTTTATGGAAAACTTAGCACCATAGCACAATCTTATTAAGTCCTGATTTTTTTTATATGTATTAAAAAAATTAAGCCTATACTTTTGTTGGGTAGAAGATTTGTTATTTCAAAATATTGAATTTAAATTAGAATTTTTTTGGTTAGATGATAATATTTTTAATAATATGTGTCGTAAGTTTGATACAATTATAAAGATTAATTAAGATGATGTACAATTACGTAAATTGCCTATTTTAAAATTTAGTATGAAAGAAAATATTTTTTTTACGTATGATTTAGTTTAATCAAATGAATGTAATAATCACCATAAATCAATGTAAATTAATTAATTTAGAATTGTGGCAATAATAAATTGAGCAAAATTAGGAAATTGAATATCAAAGGATGAAGGTACTTAGCTCTAGAATGATAGAGAAGGGACATCTTTTGAGACAACTTCAATATTTGAATGTTTTAGGGCTAGTAATGAATCCTCTTTATTTACTTTCTACTATAGATTTTCACAAACTTGTGATGACTCTTTTGGGTCATATTCATGATTGTAGATTGCTTCTACATGTGTGGCCATGTTGTGTAGTTATAGATTTGATCTTGCTAAATACACACTTCCACTATATAACATGCCTTGGAGTTAGCTCCTTGTTGAATGTTAAGCACTAGAAGTGTTTATAAACTTCTAGAGAGATCATTAGATTAAAGGGTCATGTTCCCTTAGGTCCTTGATAGTATCAACTTTATTGTTATTGAAATGATTGAGGACAACAATATTTAGATGTGCAGATGCTCTAAAATACTAGTGTAGACATTTATTTTTATGATCCAAATTAAAAGGTTCTTACATGGAATGCTACTTAAATGTGAATGATTTGTCCTTAATGTTTTGTGATACATGAATGCATATTAGATACCATCAAATACCACAACATAACAATAATAACATGAAATGTGTGCCAATTCAATAATGGTTGCAAAGAAATAGATAAGAGTTGGTAAATTTTGAATTTGAATTCTTAAAATTTTGGCATCAAATCTATGGTTGAAAGATCAATATTTTGGCCACAGGGACGAGAGTAGTAGGATCAAGGTAGGGAATAAATGTTTGGAACATGTGGTACGATAACAAGCATGATAAATGTTGGATGTGTGGATATATAAATAAGATGGAGCTAAGAGTGGGAGAATTTGTAAATGTGAATATGTAATGGTATGGGAGAATGAGCCTAACTTTGCACATGAATGTACTACTTGTTGTTATATACTTATATTAAGTCATTCTTTAAACATGAACCCAAAACTAAATTAGAATTAGCATATGGATATGCAAACTTCACCATTAAAATTATATAACTATACAAATTTTGTAAGGACTCAATTGTAATGTAAGCTTATGAAAAATGATACATATAAAATAAATTTGTCATCTATGCTTTTGATATTAAATCCTAATTTTTTTTAACCAAGTTGAAAATATTTAAATTTACTCAAATATAACAACTTTAGAATATGTTGGAATTGCTTGTAGTTTCATAAACAACTTGCAAAGAAGGAAAACAAATCACATAATGCAAATAATATTTATTTTGGAAACCCTAAGCTAGGGAAAATTAATTGGGAAAAACAAAATCATACCTCCCTCTTCTTTTCTTCATTAAAGGAGCTAATATAGGGAGCTCGAAGGAGTGTAACTTCACATTGTCTCCTATCTTCTTATTGTTATTATGAAAATAACTATAAAAGTGTAGATTTATTGAAAGTAAGAATAAATGGTTGCTTATTATCATAATTGACCTCGTAGGCTCAATCGAAATATCAAATCTAGGCTAACAAGTGCTGCCCCTACTATGTGAAGGTGACGACCTATCTCGTCGACCTTTAGAAGGCCCTACCTCTGCCTCCCACATCTATGCCCTAGGTGGTGGCTATGGTAACCTCATAGGACCCTTTGCCCCACCAGTGCTGACCATCCTCCTTGAATGAGACTAGCTTTGCGATCTACTTTGTGTGTAACTGGGAGCCCTTTGTGGTAGTGGTACAACACTCTCATACAACTCTCAGTAATATCGAGTCTCTTGACCCACCTGATATAATTGCCATGCCAAATCTATAGCCGACCCACTAATAGTCTCGATGAAGCTCATTGATCTCTGCTCTGCTTGTTGAGCCCTGATGACTACTATATCTCTCTGTAGTCAGTTGCACCACCTAAGCCTATAATCCTACCATATGTACTTGTAAGGCAATAATATGTACCTACATAGGATTTGGCGCATCTTCGACCTCACCCTCCTGCACAGGCACATCCTATAGAGCCTCTTTGACTGGAACCTCCTATAGCTCTACATCCTACAACTCTACATCTCACTCCTCCTTCCTCATCTCCTCCTCCTGTATCACCTCCTCTCGCACTGGCTCCTCCTCCTTGATTGGTGGCAGTGGCAACCATGGAATCCCTCCTCTGCCTCTTTCTCCCCTCCTTCCATCATCACCATTCTTCCCTCTCCCTCTCCCCCATCCTCATAACCTCTACACTTTCCCCTACCTGTCTCTAAGAATGGGTACACCTGGATTGGTCAATGGTATTGGTCTATGCTAGGAAAACCACACGTCGTACTCTGGTGTTGTCCCTGCGTCTGCCACCTCAGGCCCTGATCCCCACTATACTGGCTACAACTCATCAAACTCCTAGAAGGCCACTTGTGCGCTGATCATAGGCCCCCACTTTCCAATCTCTCAAGATGAACTCGTAAACATGGCTAACCTGATGCTCCCCAAATTGACGCAACACCCACTCTGACAATTGCCTCTCAATAATATGTTGAGATTGGATTGTGCGCACAATTAGAAACTGTGTTTGCCTATAGTACGGTAAGTGGTCTATGTCATCATTCCATAGCTGACATTTGTTATATGGTCACAATCCCACCATAGATAAAAGCATATGGTAGTCCAACTACTAGCCCTTTGTCTGCTGTTGGTTGACATATAACAATGTGCTCCCATGCTCAAACATGCATCAGTGCAACTTTGCACCTGATCGAGCTGCACCCCTATATGCTACATCATGTAGCTGGAAGTAGAGAATCAATAAAACACAAGGTCCCTAAGCTTACAGTGTCCCTTGGCCCATCATACCCTCTAGCACTCATCCCCATTTGACTGGGAATCCATGCCCTCATCGATCTGAAGCTAAGATGCTGACCACCACATTGTAGATAACCATTATGAGCCTCTCATAGCAATCTACTAAGGTATCCCACCAGATCTCATACTCCTTAATGCCAAGGTCCTTTGTCTCGAAGCATCTCACCATCATTGCCAACCCAGAGTCAGGATTGTAAACAACCCTCTCGCCATGGATAAGAATCTGAAGGATGTGCCATACATCCTCGAGGGTCATTGTCGCCTTGCTAGTGGGTAAATGGAGTGAGCTGGTCTTTGAGTACCATCTCTCTGTCAATGTTGTGATCAAGCCTCGATTAGCCCTAATCTCAGGCATGAAAGTAATGTAGTACAAACCCAGTGCATGCATTATGGACCACTCATCCATATCTAGGTGGTGTCACAACACCATCGAAGTCGATTGACTCTCATGTGTGTATAGGGGCAATAACCTCTCTTGCACTAAATCAACACACTATATCAATAAAATCCTTTGTCCCAACCTCAAAAAATTAACACCTAAATTTTTCAACGCAAGATGCGTATTTAACATTCATAGCCAATTACGTCACTGAAAATTGCAAATGTGTCATTTTGGAAATTGCGTCACATTTTCATCCAATGCATTGTTTCACATGTGGCACACATTTCAAATTACATGCTCCTCCCTTCTGTTGAGAGATTTCCTCTTATTTATTATATGTTCGACTATCCCTTTGCATTTATGAGGACTTGTAAACATCTCAAAGTTGAAGAGAGATTCTCATCTTATTGTTATTGGGCATTATTTTTGTAGCTTTTTTAGGCCTTAAATTTTGTATTGGGACTAAAAATGGGTATTATTTTTGTAAATTGCATAACTATTCTAGAGGAGTCTACATATGTAGTCAAAATGGAATTTTGATGGAATATGGACTATGTTTCACCTTCTTTAACTATATGATGTTTTTGTCTACCCTTAAATTTTTTCAAACTAAACCCTTTAAACTTGAATTTCAAATTTGCAATGTCATAAAAGAAGTCAAGTCTACTATGCTCACATTAAAGAGGAAATAAGTATTAATAATTGGATGTAATGTATACAAAAATAAATGGGGCAAACCATAAATCTAGAAATGACTAACCAACCAAAAATCATCCTTCCAAACTATCACAACATTACTACACATGAATCTATAAGATCCTAGCTTGAAAACCATTATGCCCAAGGTGAATCAATAAATTCACATTAAAGAATGTAATATGTTCACAATGAGAACACATTACCAAACTCCAAAAATGACTTCATAACATCTTCTAAAAGATTTTGATATAGAATATATGTATTGTCAAACTTGCATTATGTAGTGAATGCTACTTGGGCATGCATACCCCTTCAACAACCAACAATCCAGTTCGTACTAGATGCTATAATGAGAAAGACATACATTGGTTCTCTACATCTAACAATATGGACCTAGGGAAACAACCAAACAAATTAAAAAATATAACCCAAGTGGAAGAGATGCTCATAACACAAGTAATTTTGATTGTGCAAGTGATCAATGCTAATGGAGGACAATTCACATTTAATGGTTACATAATTAGTTTCCCAAAACATATTAAAATCATAGAAAATCTCTTCCTCGTACAATTATAAACTTGTATGTCTTAATAGCTCAATGTTTCCATACACAAGGGAACCATTATGATTTCCACACAAGTAGAATTTGGGTGTGGGCTGCATTATAATATAAGACCACATATGACCAATACTTCAAAGACGTTGACTTGCTAGCACAACTCTCAAATACAAGTACAAACATTTCAAACATGCTTCACATCATTAATATTGAAAGTGAAGAGATATTGGTACCAAATGTTGATGCTAAAAGTAGTTAGGATCAAACTTATGAAATAACTTACTCATTATCATTTATAGTTAGATTACCAAATATACGTCATGAGCTAGAAATAATTAAAGAAACCTTATAAATTAAATATGAAAATGACACCCTTATTTATTGTCCATAGATGGATTCCTTTGATAAATGAATACAAAATTGAGGGCCTTTTAGATAATGCTTCTCACATGTTGTTTCCAAATGGCAATGCATTGCACCCACAACTTTGATACAAGGAAGTTGAATACATGTTGCACTTAATGAGGTTTCACGATAATAGACCCATAAGCCATCTAGGGTTTTAATATTTTGTATTGAACCTTATGATGTGTTATTGTGGCTAAAGACTTGCCATAACTTTATCAAGAAAAATGTAGAGGATTGAATACTAACCACCATTGACAATCTTTGTCTACATAAACAACAATTGCTTGAAACTCAACTAGCTAGAAAACTAATGCATTTTGGCTCTTCCCTAAGAGGGATGTGCCTATATTGGAACAAGTGTCATGGTGAGCTATTAAATATGATCAAATAAATAAGATCATCCACTCCCTTATTCACATTAAGTGTTACATATACTAGATGACTAAATTTACAACAACTATTTTCAAATGGTATAACATCTAGGTTGTAAGTTAACAAAGATTACATATATGAAATAATCAATAACCCACATACCACATCCCTATACCTGCATAAGCAATTCACAACCTTTCATGAAGAAGTAATAGAGAAACTCCTCTTTACAATAAATTATAGGTATAGATATGGATGCCAACATTGACGGTTACACATTTACATGAATTTCTTTGGTTTCACAATACACCAAACATGGACAAACTTGACTTGGAAAATAATGTAGATCTAGAAAAATAAAATAAAATGTTTTACAAATGTCACTGCATGGAACCCTCATTGTCCATCTAAAAGAAACAACACATGACATCAATCTTTGCAAGATGATTCTTTCCTACTAAATACATGTGATATCTTCTCTAAAACACATTTGATGACCATGAAGACAAAATCAATCATGTTGAAAGGAAAAACAAAATATACTGAAGGAATGTGTTTATGTAAGAAGGGTCAAAATATAGAATGTTGGTACAAAGCTCCTTGGAACAAGTGTGTTAGCTCTTCCCTATCCTTTGATAATTTTAGGAAAAAAACATGTGCCCTTCCATATAATGATGATAGGTTAAACATACACAACATAGAGATGGTTTCAATATGGATAACTAATATGGATTGCGAACTTATCATATAAAAATGCTTGTTCTTAAGTATATTTCCAAATATGCATCTAAAGTAGAAAATAAATTAGAGAGCTGCATTGGCATACTAACAAGGATATGTAGAAATAAAAAACTATAAGACCAAGCTCTAACAAAATATTCATCCATGGAGACTGTCCCTTTTGTGGAGCCATTGTTGCCTTGATCTGTTGTTGTTGTTCTGGTAGAGCCTGCATGTCCCTCAATGAATGTTTTTGCCGATCCTTTGAATGCTCCTGTCTCCTTTTCTACATTGCTGGCTTTACTATGTGGTGGCTCTTTCCCCATGGTGGTTGTTGAGGATCCGCTCATCTCGCCTCACTTGGTGGACTTCGTTTCTGAGCCTTCCTGGTCTATTGTGCAGAGAAAGAAGGGACTCCCCAAACCACGACCTTGGGTTTTGGGAGTCAAATTAGTCCCCTCAGACTTTGGGGTTGTCTAGTCCTCGTCTATCATTTGACATGCTGTATGTCAGTTGTTCATGTCTTGGTTCTGTTCTATGTGTGGCCTGTATTGGCCTGTTCTGCCAAGGCCTAGTGGCTCCTATTTGTAAAGGGATCGGCTCCCTTTTCTCTTTCTAGTTCATGTTTTGTTTTGAACTAGCTTCTTTTAGGCCCCGAGGGCTCTTTGTGTAAAGGGTACAACACCATGTAAATGTTGCTTACTTTATCAAAAACATAGAGAAAAAATATGATAGAGATTATCACAAAATGTGATAAAGGAATGCAAGAAACATGCCATATGCTACAAAAACTATTGCTTGTTATTTGTAATTGCTCCTTTTATGAAATTAAATATTGGCCAAAAAGTATTCAATCAAATAACAAGACTTATATATGAAAATACTTTACAATTGAACTACCCACATTCCTACATGCAATGACCTCTTGAAATAGACATAGTAATGCTAATTGAATTTTGTATAATCATTATAATTTTCTGCCTATCACAAAGGGTACAAGTGAAACGGTAGGAAACAAAAGGCAATTGTCAATGTAAATTTCCTCAATTCTATACTATTCCAAATGTGGATTCAAAACATTTTAAAATATTTTGTTGGAGTGAACTACTTCTATATAGTAATTTTCATGACATTGTCACATATATGTCTTATAAAAAATGAGGTAATCACAAATTGGAAGGTAATGAATATAAAAAAATACCATGTGTGGCATGTCAACCACATAATTAAGACAAAGGTTAACCACAAACAGGATGAGGACATTAGCAACAAGATAGACATAAGAAATACAATAGAAATGAATGAGAGTTGTTATCATAAATGGGCCTTGGTAGTGGTGGAAATCTAAATGCCCTTGAAATTCTTGGTAAACATGATTTTGATAATATCAACAAATGGAATGAACATATTGTAGCCCCACATTTACATAGCATTGCACAACATTTCATAAGCACAAACAAGATGTCCCAATGAGATGACTAGTCCATATTAGAGTTGAATGGTCCAACATATGCACTATCTCCCAAATAACAACTGACAGTTACCATTATCAAAGAACACTATAACAATAATTCCTTCAAACAATTATTGTATATGATCATTCAAGGAATGACATATACAAGAAAATCTTATCTATTTTATTGCCTTAGGAATATGTTTTGGAGTTTAATATCACAAAATGATAACTTACTCCTCATTATTGCTCATATAGGAATTACAACATTCAACAAACGTGCCTCAACTATACATACAACCATTAAGATTCCAATAAAAGAAATACAACTGAAATAAAGGGGTAGTTGCTAATAGTATTTCCAAGAAGATGTGAAGCACATGAAATACATCCTTGGCAAAGAGATGCGCTTTATAGGGCTAAAGCTATTGTTAAAAATACATAGCAGATTGTGTCAAGCTATTCCCCACCACCAACACCTATGCTTTGGTGGCACGTCTATTGTTCTTGTAGATGGTGTGGCACAACCACCACACTTTATGGACAAACTTATCTACTCATCACACTAAGATGCCAAATTCCTATGGCAATAGTTTGCTACAATTGTTACATTACAAATAATTTTTCATCAAGAGGGTGACACTTGAACTCAAATTGACTTTCATTGAACATTAAAAAACATATTTAATGTAGAACCAATTGAACATGATTGGGAACTACTAATGAATTGCACAAAAAAAAATTACTGTCAATAGGTGAACAAAAATATTTTGGTCACTTAACTCAACTATTTGCTACAAATGATTTAGTGAAGCTAAACAACAAAACAATTTCTCAAATGCTAAATCTCCTAGTTGCACTTAATGTTGCAATTAAAACACATAAAATCAAACATTGATAATTATGCTAACCAACTTCTCCAAGAACTCTTTCTATGTAGAGGTCAAGGAATCATGTTAAAAACAAACTCGTGGATTCAATTAGGGCTTGTAAATGGGTCTCTTGGACAGATCATAGATATTGTGTGCACAATTGGCTCCAAACCACTTAATTTACCTTTGTACATAGTGGTGCAAATTGATAACTACAGTGGTCCACCATGGAATAAAAATGACCTAGAAATTATAGTTATAATACTTATATTGCTAGGTATTTAGAGACAAATATTACTATCCGTGGCATGGGCAATTGCTGTACATAAATCCCAATAATTAATATTCAACAAAGCAACAATTGATATTGATAAAAGACAAAAACATGACTTAATTTTTATAACTCTATCTAGAGTTAAATCAATAAAAAAATTTAGATAGAACCACCATTCTCCATGATTGATATTCAAGAATGAAAAATAATCCATACACAATTATCATGGAAAAAAAGTCTTGCCTATGTATAATAAGTTTAGGTACACAAATTTTAATAGAACCTTTTGAAGATAACCTTTCAATCTATTCTTTTCATTACCATCTTCATAATATATGTTTTATAAAAAGAATTTCTAACCTTTTACATACACACCTTCGTGATATATAGGTTCATGCTTGACAATTGTATATCAATGCATTGAGAGATTTTTTCACATCATCAATATTATGTTTTCTTGTCTTTATTTCTTTGCTAATGCAAACTAAATTTCTATTTTCTACAATATATACTTTAACATAAGACCAAGCATGTCTTTATGATATAAGTCCAATAACTTTTTGTTCCAATATATACAAGCCCAAAACAATAATAATTAAAAAACTCATTCCAGACTTGTTTGATAGAAGCAAAGGAAATTGTGAATTGCATTTCGAACAAAATTGAAGTTGATAAGTAGGAGGTATTTTTTGTTGGATGTTGTGGTTGTGTTGCTGATATGTGGTTGTCATTGATGTCAACACAATTAGCATTGTTGCATTAGAAGTTGTATATGTCGAGGCTATTGAGAAAATTGTAATAAGAAGTGCTACAGGTTGTCAGTGGTGAAGTGAAGTTCTTTTTGTCGGTGTGTTCAATATGTTGCTGTTCTGAGGTTGTGGACTAAAGGGTTTCTTGTTGAGTATGTCTAGTTTATCCACGTTGAATTTTAGAGATCCTCATGAAGAGTTGATCGAGATATGGTGATTTTCATTTTGACAGTTTTTCCGTCACTTCAGCTAGTGTTCTTGATTGAAGATTCTGTGATTTCAATAAGTTCAGTTGTTGTAGATGCTTCTCTGGTGTTTCATGATGCTTGCATGTTTCTACCGCTTCCTCTATCTTGTGGCATGTCCGCGATGGATCACAGTGCTTGCGGATCTCAAGATTTTCTCCTTTACTGGTCTATGTTTTTCTAAGTGTTCCTACCACAAGGTGTTGGAAGCGGTTGTGGATCTTCGAGGATAAATTAATTGAAGTGTTTTTGTGTTGGAGATGTTTTCAGTCTTCACTATGTTATGGACGACCTTGGTTGATTCACATGAATAATCTTTGGGCCGACTGCTTGTAATTATTTTATTATCTTTTTGTAATGTACTTATAGTGATGTAATTTTTGTTGCAAGATGAGTATATAAGAACGCATTGTTTTATCATTTGGAAGCTAAGCCGGAGGTGCAAAATGCTAAGTCTATGAGTCATGTAAAAATAAAGTTCGGGGACTAAATTCAAGGCAAAAGCAAAGTGTGAAGAAAAGGAAGAAGTGTTCATGTGTTAATCGAATCTTATAAACTGTGCATGTAATGGTATATTTTCCCGGCCCAAACCTGATATTTTAATCCGAATCTTTTGTAAGACAGTCAAAGTAGGCCTTCCCTTTGGGCAGCGGAGCTCATTGTATTTGAGCAGTGAGCTCTAGGTAGTGTGCTTGAATGCATGTGCGTTCCCCATTTATATTTCCTTATCCTTTTAATAGGGTATAATCTTGTGGATTGATCTCCATCGTGTTTTTTCCCCTATCAGGGTTTCCACATAAAAAATCTTGGTGTTATGTGTGCTTATGATGTGTTGTTTATTTATGCTTTCATGATTAATGATCAAATATGAAATTAAGGTTAATAAGTTAAATAAGTTTGGATTTTGGTGACAACCGATTCACTTCTCTTAAAGGACCGCCCTTGAGTTGCCAACATTTTCCATAGTGTGTCAAATTGTGATATTGCTACCAGAATTCAACCATGTAATTTTACGAGTCAAATCCATGTTTCATGAGTAGTGGTTCACAAGAACCCATCTCTCATGATAATGAATGGTCCACTTAGCACTCATTGCATATAGGTGATGCTCATAGAGGTGAAGCACCGGGCCTTCCTGGGAGGTCACCCATCCTAGTACTACTCCAACTCAAACACACTTAACCACAAAGTTTTCCCCAAGGTTAAGCCCGCTTAGCTTGCAACCCCATTTGCAAAACCTTCAGAAAGTGTTGTGCCTTATGAACCATTCATTATAGAGCCCCTTTAGATCATCAATTGATAAGTAGGAGGTATTTTTCCATGGAATATCAAATTGTGATATTGCTATCAGGATTCAACCGTGTAGATTTATGAGTCAAACTCATTGACCATGTTTCATGAGTAGTGGTTCACATAACCCATTTCCCATGATAATGAATGGTCCACTCAACACTCATTACATCTAGGTGATGAGTTTGACTCGTAAAACTACATGATTGAATCCTGATAGCAATATCACAAAATTGAAGTTGTTATAAATCATTTCTGTAATTATTTATAAGCAAATATCTAATACAAACACATTTCAAATGTTGTAGACAATACTATATGAAGTTCAAAGTTATATTTCAAAATTATATATAAAAAAATGATAAATTAAACTAATATATTTTTTATACATAAATTATATTCAAATTATATTCTCTAACATATTAACTTATATATAATTCTATGTGAATTAACCATTATATCTCTTTCCAATACAAATACTAATATAAAAAGGAATAGAAAAAACAACCACCCCAATGATGTAGGGCAGTCTTAAACATTTTATAACATAATCAATGCAACCATTCCACTTTAACACAATTACGTCTTCTTGCACCTTATCTCAAGATTGTAAGATCCCTCGCCTTACAACTCCATAATTACTATTCAAAGTAATTAAACCTTAATCGCTATCATCTTATTGCTTTCTCTCGGTATTAGAGATCTTATTGTGAGGGAACCAATGGAACAGTAGGAACAGTATCGTGGACAGAGAAGCTCAATACATTCGAGCAGAGGGGGCTCTTCAATGGCAACCTCCTTCATTGTTCCGCTGCTATCTTCCAGGTTTATATCTGTTTGATTCTGAAACAACAAATGGGTTTAGCTCCGATGTTATATATTTTATGGTCTTCCAATATTTTGTTGGATTGGTAGATTTTAAATTCCATTGCAGCATTTTGTTAGAACTAAATTTCATTTCTTTGCTGTGTAAATCTTGGGTGAGGTATTGTGTTGCTTTTAAAGCAGTGTTGGGTAATGCTTAGAGTATATTGTAAAGGTAGTAAAACATCTACGAAACTCCAATGTTTTATGAAACTTCAATGTTTCTAGTAATTGTTGTACCACAACCTTACAACACGTCTGTAAAGTTTATGCCTACCTTATTGTAGTAAGGAGATGTGAACATGGATACCTGTATAGGTGCACTGACAATGTTGGGTTTACTCTTTAGTGTGGCGACGATGTCAATTTAACAACATACAAGGTAAATGGAAAGAAATCCTATTGAATAAACTTTGCATTTGGCCTGGCCTTGATCTAAAATACAATGTAGTATCCTCTTACCATTGTGCCACATTTTATCGAACCGACGCCCATTGGGCAAGCCAAATGAGCTAAAATATAACCTTGTCTCTTACTTTGCTATAACAATCTTTTTGAATCAACATCCATTTGGGTAGGGATCTTTTTCATTGGATTTGCAGGGGTGAACACACGGGCTTTTATCGTTTGCAGATAGAAAGAGGCTTTTAGTTCAATGGGCCTTCGTTGTATGGAGAACTCCCCTGGTAGAATGCGAATGTTATGTAAGTGCATGATGTAGGTGGCAAACTATTGTGTGAGCTCAGAGAGCTCCTCTAGTGGTCAGTGTTGTAACCTCGATGAATGCGAGAAACGTGGTGCATGTGTTTGAGCCCTGAACTTCACCAGCTCGAATTCAAAAAAAATAAAAAACCCTGGAAGCTGTTGATTCAGTTGTTACAAGCATGAGTTGATTAGTAATACCATATTTTTTTGAATATGGTGGACAGTTGGACTATACATGGAACGGCTACTGATTAGGTGATTCAGATCATGCTAAACCTGATTTCAAGCCCTAAAACTGAGCCTTCAAAGACTTGGAAATGAATGTTGATGGAGCTTCCTAATTATCCGATTTTGCTAAGCCAGGCCATAAGTCTTACTTATCTTCTATATTTGTGACTGCATAGACCCCTTTTCGTGTTTGAGAACGCTCTTTTATGATTAGTATAGAGAGGTCACTTAAGTCCTTTATTTCATAAGTTATGCTTTTGTATTCTCTTAGGGAACACACCCTCATATTTTTGAACTTGGCTCATTGTAAAGGTTAGTACTTCAACTCACCATTAGACTACAGCCTGGCAAAAGACTGCTTAAATCCTTTTTATATTACCAACTTTATTTAATCTCCCTGTTGGTCACAATCAGAAGATATTTAAAATTTTCGGCTGCCTATTAATGTAATCCAGAATCATTAATATTTAGTAAATTAAGCAATTTCAATAGCTATTGGCAGCAGTGCAGCCTAGTTCAGAAGCAGAGTGGTGTTAAGTCTCAGTTGATTCAATTAGCCTAAGTTTTATTACTCTGTTAGTAGTAGGCAGTCTTTGCAGTGATTGAACTTCGGTATCAATTGATTCAGTTATCCAGTAAGTTTTCATTTTCAATTGAATGTAAGAATTTTTCTGAATTTTACATGCAGTAATCTTTGTGATGCGAAAGTAGTTCCTTTTTGGATATTTAAAGCCAATCAAGTGCTTGCCAATTACTAAAAAAATAGGAGCGACAAAAAATTATTTGATTTGATTCAAGGTAGTGAAACACATGATTTTTCTTTCTGCCTCTTAATCAGATTTTCATTACCCTCGACTGAAGTGATTGCGGCACAAATAGTCTTAATTTTTGATCCTATCTTAATAATGGATTTGCTCTGACTATAATTATTCACTTCTTTTAAAGAATTGTATATGTGATTGTTCAAGTGGTAGGAAGTAGTAGTTATGAGCTGCCATGAACTTAATCTCAAACAA
>VDFB02335942.1:0-12500 GCA_007258455.2 Sequoia sempervirens
CGAACCCAATTGGTTCAGGGCCTTTCATCATCCTGACAAGCTACAAATCGGGGCATGTCGGCTATCAACACCGAAGGAACCTCTATAGGGACCCATGAATAGCTCCCATCTCAAAAGTTTTATGCCCTGAATTCTTTCCAAGGTATAAAACCAAAATCAAAAATCAGAAAAAGGATTAAAAATAAAAAATAAAAAATCGTCCTCTAGTGAAAACCACTTCGGTGGCACTTTGGACAAGTACCTTGGTGAAAACCTGGCAAACAGGCACCTTGCATAAATAAGTACTATCCATCCACCAGGACCTTTACGGCTTGTTCGTCATCATCCCTCCATTTCACTTCCATCATCTATCTCATCTCCATTCATCACTCATCCACTCGCGTTCGCACCATAGCTTGGTCCTGTGTTCGTATCATGATCCCTCCTAGTACTACTCGGCTCATTCTCAAGGTCAGTTTGTCCTGCCTTTATCGGAGTAGTCTATTGCATCATGCTGGGGGCACATTCTCATCGGATCGGATTTGTGTATGGTCTTAAGGTCCTCAAAATCAAAAAATCAAAAAACATCAAAAAAATCCAAAAATCCAAAAACATTCAAAACATTTCAAAAATCCAAAAACATTCAAAACATTTCAAAATCCAAAACAAAGGTCGTCTTGTCGAACTAAATTAGATCTCTGAGCTTGAACGCATAGAGCCAAGGTTGATCTTTGATCATCGAGAGACATTTTAGGTCCAGTCCTATAGGAGTTGATCATAATAAACTAACATCTCATCATGTATATCATCATCGTAAATGTTCAGTCGTCCGGTCGAACTTCGTGGTCTCATTATATAGCGTAGAGCCAAGGCTAATCTATCCCGATAAGCCCAGGGCCCCTAGGATGGAGTCTTTAGGTTAGTCTCGGTCAAAATCTCAGAAAATCCCAAAACATTGGAAAAATTGAAAATCAAAACATTGGTAAAACCTCGAAAAAATACCAAAAACAGCCTCAAAACATTGCAAAAACATCAAAAACATCCAAATATTTGAAAAAATCCATCCACCTCATCTCGCTTGCACCCGCAACATACACCATTCATAATAAACTGATCGTCATCATCAACCTTTGGTGAAACAATTAGAAACAAGTCTAGCAGGTTAAAAGTAAAACTCAAAAGCGTCAAGTCTCAAGTCTAAGTCAGTACGTAAACAAGTTGGTCAAGTCTTTGTGTCGATAACCCATCATCCAAATAGTCCCATATCAATCATCTGATAACATCATGTCATAGGATGAATCCTTCCTACAAGGGGCATTTTTTTATTAGAAAGAGCATTTTGGATAAACGAAATGACGTGCCGCCATCCACTAACATGTCCTAGGATGTATCCTTCCTACAATGGGCATTATCTTTTGGTAATAAGTTTTGGTTCTTATCCTTAAAAACATATTCCTTTTTGGTTAGCGGTATTGAAGAACATCAGCTTGTTTGTGTACTTGGTCTTTTTCTTTTGACTTATCTTATTGCGCTCAGTCCTAGGACCTCTCGATGATATCCGAACGAAGGATTTAGAGAGATAGGAATGGGGCAACGATCATTATTCTTTTGTCTGCTATGCTTGTTGGACGTTCTTGTAAAATAACTTGGCGAATACTTGCTTTGTTAGGTACGCCCTAGCAAGGTTTCTGTATGTCAAGTGTGAACAAGAATACCCCTATCTATTTGTCAAGTCAAAGTCCATCACACTAAGTACAACGCCATCTTGGTCCTTTATACCTTGATGCATCGTGCTTAGGCATGTTATCAAACATAAAGTAAGTGACCCTTTGAAAATCCTAATCCTTGATAAGCAAATCATCATCATCTATCATCATAATCTCTAATAAAGTCTCGACCAATCATGGACTTGTTGGATCCTTCTGTCATCATCTCATTTCTCGCGACTAACATCATCATCACCAATACATCCATCATGCATCCATTATAAATTCATCTTGCATCCACAAACCATTAGTAGTGCATATCATCTCATACAACATATTATCATCATAATATAGATCGTAGTCTCAGCATACCACATATCATTCATATCATACATCATAGGAAACATCGATCATTTCACATGCATTGCATAATCATCATCATAATATAGATCTGTTAGTCTAAGCATTTCATAAATCATCCATTGCATAATCACAGCATATCACATCATTCACATCATCCATCTCATATCATATCATCATTTATGTTGTTTAGGCTAATATAGATCTGTTATTCTAAGCATCTTAAAGTCATCTCATTTGCATCGTCATCCATAACCATCCATTTTGAACCTCTTTATCGCGAGATCGACCCTCAAATCGAATCTTTTCGCTCGATCTCTCAAGGGGGCAATGTACCATTGTACTTTCCGCTGGGGCATCCAAAAATCAGAAATTTTTTAATTTTGATCACGGCAAGTTTATTCTTTGAACCAACACAACAAGTACATTGCTTCAAAGAGGGGCAAAATGTAGACATGCAAAATTTACATTATACATTCGATCGGATTCAGTCAAATTAGGTCTCACATTAGGCACATTCATCACCTTCATCCATTTAAATAATCTCATTGCCTAAGGTTATTTATCTAAAATCAAATGAGCATTATCATCAATCTTTTAATAATAAATCAAAAATCCATTTAAATCAAATCATAAATTATATTCCATCATTTTCTAATTCAAATAAATCAAATATCAAAGTCCAAAATGTCAACTCACCTAATCAGCATTAAATCAGCATAATCATCATCTAATCCTAATCTAATGCTAATCCTATCCCACTTGCATTATCTGATCTAGCCACTTGCACAATAAATCAATTTTATTGATTTATTAAAACTCCATTTTCCTCAACATGACAAGTCAAACATGGCATTTATTGCTCTTTTTCTTGTCCCCTCTCAAAATTTATTGCAAATTTGAATTCAAAATTTTCTTGGGCACTCTTCCCAAATCTTGCACAACCATTGACCACTCACCATTTGACAAGTGTCCTCAACTCATTGGCTTGTTTTTGATCCCACATTGGTCCCTCTTCAACACTTAGCATTTTGAAAATCCTTAAATAGGTGCTTCATCTTTGAGCAAATCCTCCAGAATTTTATGCAAGGTTACTCTCTTCATTTGAGATTTGATCTTGTTCATCATCACTCCACCATCTCTATTTGCATTTTATCATCTTGAGCTTTGATCAAGGGTTGGGAAAGGGTCACTAGCACATGTGACACCAATCCAACTATGGGATAGGTAGCTTGCTTTTGTTTTCATAATGCTTTAGTCTTTTTATCCTCATTTGTGGCATTTTGAAAGCATTTGTAATGTATTTCATAGGAGTTTACTTTGAAGTATTTGTAGGTACTAACCCTTGTTTGAAGTTAGTATTTGCAGATTTTGAAAAGCATGCTCACAGCTCCTGATCCAAAAGCTTCTGTAACAACATAAGGTCCCAACCAATTAGGTTCAAACTTTCCTGGTTTGTCTCTTTCCGATTGATTCTTTGGGTTCTCCATTAAAACCAAGTCACCAATGTCAAAATTTATGTTTAAGACCCTCCTATTATAGCTACGACGAAGGCGATTCTGATACGCTTGGAGATGGTCCAGTGCCTTTTGTCTTCGCTCATCCAGGAATTCTAGTTCATGGAGTCTTGACACTCAATACTCTTCATCATCAATGTGGCCTTTCAGGGATACCCTTAGGGAAGGAATCTCGACCTCAATAGGCAAAATGGCTTTAGAACCAAAGACAAGTGAATATGGAGTAGCCCCAGTAGGAGTACAGATACTTGTACGATAGGCCCATAAGGCAAGGTTAAGCTGTAAATGCCAGTCACGACCAGCATCATTGACAGTCTTCTTGAGGATTCTAATGATGGTCTTGTTAGACGCCTCCGCTTGGCTGTTACCTTGTGGGTAGTATGGAGTGGAAAAGTGATGTTGAATATGAAATTGATCACACAAGTGGCGGACTTCTTGGTTCTTAAATGGGGCCATTATCAGTGATTATGGACTGAGGGACACCATACCGACAAATGATATAGTTCAAGATAAATCTAGAAATCATATGCCCGAATGTATGTCATAGGAATGGCTTCAATCCACTTCGTAAAGTATTCAGTGGCAGTGATAATGAACTTGTGTCCATTTGATGATGTAGGGTGGATCTTACCTATGAGGTCGAGTCCCCATTGGGAAAGGGCCATGGTGACGTGATAGGACGGAGCTCCTATGCTGGGGCATGTATCAAATCTCCATGAACTTGGTATTGGCGACATTTCGTTACAAAGACATATGAGTCTTTTTCCATAGTAGGCCAATAGTAACCCGGTCTCATAATCTTTTTGGCTAAGGTAGGACCGCTAGAATGGGAACCACATACATACCCTCATGCACCCCACGCAAGTTGCTTGTGCTTTAGTAGAATCAAGACATCTCAACAGGGTATTATCTAAGGCACGTCTATATAAGGTGTCTCCGACGATGGTGTATTTGGCTGACTTGCGAAGGAATGTCCTACGTTGGTTATTGGATAGGCCAATGGGGATGACTTCGGCATGAAGATAATCATAGATTTCTTTATACCATGGGGAATCAGGACCAACAATGTCACACACCATTTCAGAATCTGGATATCGTAGGCGGGACCAAAAGCTGTTCGACCAAGAACTCAAACTTAGGCACGTTGTTAGGAATGTCAAGGAGTGAGGCAATTGTAGCCATAGCATCTGCTGCTTTGTTTAAAACATGAGGTATCTGATGAAACTTGACTTTGTCAAAGTACTCTTTAAAACTATCAGCCATGCGCTTGTACGGATCAAGCTTCTCATCCTTAGTCTCATAATCATCATTTACCTGTCTTATTACTAGTTGAGAATCACCATATACCTGTAGGTTCTTGATTTTCCACTTGACTGCCATGCGTAAACCTGTCACTAAAGCTTCATATTCTGCCATGTTGTTAGTACATGGAAATGCAATCCTGAATGACTTAGGGATGGAATCACCCTGTGGTGTGATAAACAATATCCCAGCCCCTGAACCATGATTTGTATGCGAGCCATCGAAGTACAGTTTCCATGTTATGTTTGTGTCAAAAGTGAATATGAACTCATCAGGAAATTCTGCCACTAATGGGTGATCTTCCTGTATGGGTGCGTCAGCTAACTGATCAGCAATGACATGTCCTTTAATAGCCTTTCTTTCTACATACTGGATATCATACTCACTAAGTATCATAACCCACTTAGCCAGGCGTCCTGTTAATGCTGCCTTGCTGAGCAGATATTTCAGAGGATCTATTTTAGCAATCAACATTGTTTGATGGTTTAGCATGTGGCGCCTCATTTTTTGGGTAGCAAATACTACTGCAAGATAAGCACGTTCAATATTACTATAGTTGAGTTCATAACCAACCAAAGTCCAACTAATATCATAGACTGCCCATTCATGACCTTCATCTTCATTTTGTGCAAGCAATGCTCTGAGTGATGAATGGGTTGCTGTGATATAAAGAATCAATGGTCTTCCTTCAACAGGTGGCATTAAGACAGGTGGTGTAAGTAAATATTCTTTAATCAGTTGAAAAGCCTCTTCACACTTAGGCGTCCATGCAAAGGGTACTCCTTTCTTAAGTAGATGTTGAAAAGGATGTGTCTTATCGGCTAGTTGTACTATAAATCTTCTGATAGATTGCAACCTTCCCTGTAATGTCCTGAGTTGACTGAGATTGTTGGGGGGTGGCATGTCCATGATTTCTTTTACCTTAGCAGGATCTACTTCAATGCCTCGTCTAGAAATGATATAACCTAACAGCTTTCCTGACTTGACTCCAAACACACATTTCTTTGGGTTGAGTCTCACATTATACTTCTCCAGCCTCTGAAATACCTTGTCTAAAACCTGTAAATGTTCTGCCCTTGTCTTGGATTTTACAATAAGGTCATCGACATAATCCTCCATACAAGTGTGTACTAGATCATGAAAGATAGTAGTCATGGCACGTTGATCGGTTGCTCCTGCATTCTTAAGTCCTAAGGGCATAACATTCTAGCAATACGTTCCCCAAGGGCAAGTGAAGGTTGTCTTAGGTTGATCTTCAGTGGAAATTTTGATCTGGTTATATCCTGAGAATCCATCCATAAGAGACAACATCTCATATCCTGCTGTCATGTCAACTATCATGTATATGTTAGGCAAAGGGAAGTCATCCTTAGGACAAGCCTTGTTGATATCTCTAAAATCAGTGCAGATGTGGATGCCCCCAACTGGTTTAGTAACTGGTACAAGATTGGAAATCCAATCTGCATAGTCAATAGATCTGATGAAACCAACGTCTAAGAGTTTCTTAAGTTCTGCCTTGACTAATAAAGCAATCTGTGGATGCATTTTTCTCAACTTCTATTTCACTGGTTTGGCACCTGGTTGTAAAGGTAAATGGTGTAGAACAAGTTTAGGATCTAACCCTGGCATGTCCGCATATGACCAGGCAAAATTTATCTGTCTGTGTGCAAAGAAGTCGTGGAACTCAGGCTTTTCTTCTGTTGTCAATGACGCTGCAAAATAAACCAGTCGTGGATTCTCTTTTGTGCCTATGTTGACCTCTACAGTTTCTTCCACGAGCATAGGTGAATTTTCCTATGTAATGGGAAGAATGTTCAAGCCTCCATCCTTAGGTGCCTCAGAGAGGTTTTTGCCTTCAGATGCATCCTTTCTTTTTAATTTTTCATTGTCTAAAGGTGCCTTTCGGTTTTCACCTAAAGACTCATCTTTTTTATTTTGTTTATTCTTTTTCTCATTTTTGCGATTGGAGGGCTGAACAGATTCCCCAAAATACGCTTTGTTATCCAAGTCAATGGTAAAACCAGCTTTATGATCCCCATTAGGTATGCCTTCACGTAATTCCAGGAACTCATCAATTGCTTCGTCGTTCTCAAAAGTATCTAAAACGGGTGTATCTTGTTGATCCCAATCAATGAGTTAGGGATAAACTAAGGGCATATCATCGTCAGAGTTATCAAAGTCTAATGGGGTCAAAGTAAGGATTGAATTATTCATGTGATCACAAAAGTCTTGTACCAAGTCCTTTTTTCTCTTGGGTTTGGGTCTAGGTGGATGAATAGGTGGGCCTAATGCCAAGGTTTGACAATCAGAAAGAGGTGGCTCAGGTTGCCATGAGGTAGGGTCAAGTGATTCCCAATAGTAGTGTTTAAACCACTCCTCTTTTGTCATTTTCTTTGGTAGACAGGAATTTAAGGGGTTTGGTGAGGAACTTAGCATCAAGTCAAGTTCTCCAAATAACTTGTCAAGGTCCATGGAAGAAGTAGAGGATAAGGAATCCCACTCATAATCATTAGAGTCAGGAGAGTTACAATGATTTTGGTCTATTGGTTCGTGAGATGTCTTAATATCATCTGAAGCACATAGTTCCTCAAGTAAGGGTAATGGAGTACTAGGAACGCCAATCTGAATCAGTTGAAACCCTAGCCCTACTCCTTTTGGCCACTGAGAAACAAATATTGGTTCAATTCTACCATCTTCGTTTACGCCTAAACCACTCTGTCCATCATATCCTTTGCTTTGCATGATTTTAAAACCCTTTCCATATAGTCTTGTAGGAATATGAGCAAGTAAAAGGGGTTCTTGATCGTCTTCCTTATACATCCAGGAAGTGACATCTTCTGTATCTGCAGCCTCCTTGCTTAACTCACCCCATTTAGTGAAAGTTGTTGTGGGGGAAACATGTATAGTGATAATAGACTGTCCCCTACCTATTGTAGGCAAACCATATGACTTAGGAGGAACCAAGTGGCTAACACAATAAGAAGTCTTCCTATAATATTCCCCACAACCCTAGTCTTGGATCTCAACCCTAGGAGTAGTGGGAAGTGAAGGTGCAACAGATTTTCAAGTGAGTGTGGATGGGTCAACATAAGAAGATGGATTAGACGATGAGGCCTCTTGGTTGACTGGCACTTGGCGTTGAGGGATCTCCTTTAGGTTGGTGCAATACTGGAAAGGATCGGGATCACCATCAATAGTTATTTCGGTGCCATTGTAAGGGAATTTAAGACACTGATGATACGTGGAAGGGACTGCCTTCATGGCATGAATCCACGGTCTACCTAGCAAAAGGTTATATGGGAGGGTGAGATCCAAGACCTGGAACTTTGTCTCCATTACCGCAGGACCAATTATGATAGGAAGTGTTACCACCCCCTTTGATTTTCTTTCTTCATCATCATAAGCCTTAATGACAATACTCTTGGTGGTGTCTACGCATGCTTCTAAAATACCTAATGCCTTAATTAGTTTTAAAGTGCATAGATTTAACCCTGCTCCTCCGTCTACCAAAACTCGTCTAACTTTGGTGTCATCAACAAGGACTTCTAGATGTAAAGGGTCATTGTGGTTCATCTTTTCGGTGGCATAGTCTTATTCAGAGAACGTGGCATGATGATTATTGGTTAAGTAGCCCACCATTTCCTGGAAACGATTGACATCAAGGTCATTAGGGACCGTGGTATTTTGTAAGGCCTTATCAAGGATAGACCGATGCTCGGGGGAGATACGCAACAATTCCAAGATTGAAATTTGGGTTGGGGTCTTCCCCAACTGGTCAAGTAGGCTATATTGTAACTTGGAAGGTTGTGATGTTTGCTACGATGGAGGGCCTTGGATAACAAACTTAGTACGATGAGTATTGACCGCACATTCAGGATTAGCATTGATAGTAATGGTACTGATGTTGTCATCGGCGGCGCGAAGGCAATGAATGATTTTGCTATTATCATAGTCATGTTTGATATTCACATAATTGGCTGACATATTGGTCTTAGTACTCAAACTGGGGACAGTTCCTTTCCCATGGTCATGTAGTGGGTCTAAAAAGACTTGATGATTAGTGTTGGATGTCTTTTGTTTTTGTCCACTAACCTTAATAATTCTCTTGTCCACAAGATCCTGTATGATATTTTTTAGTTGTCTACAGTTTTTTAGGTTGTGTCCCTTAGTCCTGTGATAATCACAAAAGGCGTTGTCATCCCACCAAGCTGGTTTAAACTGTCTAGGATCATATTGTCTTGGTTCCTGTAGCTGTATGAGGTTGTGTTGTAACAGTTGTTTGAACACCGACTCAATGGGTTCCCCTAAGGCAGTGAACTCACGTTTCTGGAATCTCCTTGGCAATGGACGTTGAGTATTTTGGACCGCGTTGGGAGGTTGATTGACAGCATTAAGCGTGTTGGCAAAGTTATGAGGCCCTTTTAATGTGAGGAGGGGTCCTGCTTGTAATGTTTTAGCATCAACCACCCCATCATTTGTGACATTTTATTGCGAGACCAAAACCTATTTCTATCCGTGGGGGTGTTTTGTACAATAGGGTTTCAATTGGGTGTTGTCATCTTGAGTTCACCCTTTTCAATGAGATCCTTCTCTATTATCACCCCTTTTTCAACTAGTTCTGAAAAAGATATGCAACAATGTACCCTTAAATTACTCTTGAGTTTTGGATGAAGGTTTTCTTGAAACATTGTGACCTTTTGTTTTTTAGGTATCTCGACAGGACATCTACTAGCAATAGTTCTCCATCTCTGGAAGAAAGCAATGAATGTTTCACCTTCGTCTTGTGTTGTGTGGCACAAGGTTGCTATATTTATCTCATGGTCAATGTGGAAGGAGAATTGCTCCACAAATTTCTCGACTAGCTCCCCCCAAGATCTAATGCCAGAATCTAGACCCGAAAACCATTCTAGTGCAACTCCTACAAGACTCCGTGGAAATAGCCTCATAAGATACGTGGGGTCGTAAGCGACATCTATGCATATGGTAGAAAATTCCTGATATGTTCTACTGGATTGCGTTTGCCATTGTACTTAGGAAGATTCGGTATGACATATCCATGAGGGAAAGGTGTCATGTACAATGATCTATCAAAAGGGAATGGGCATATGTCCTTTGGTGAAAATGATTTCTTAGTTGACACCGACATGTTATCCATTTGCGTTTGTAATGTGTGCATTTGTGTTTGTAGGACGTCAACTTGGGTCAAAGATGCACTAGGAGGATTATGCGGATCCATGTATGTATTCTGAAATCCAAAGTCTCGTGATGGGTTTTGATTGAACATCAGCATCTGAGGTGGATTTGGATTTGGAATGTTGGTAAATGTATTTCGATCTGGAGTCGGCATAAATTGGTGTTGACCTGGGTTCTGTGTAAATGGATTCCGAGTACCACTTTGTGAAAAGAGGTTCTGATTAGGAATCGATGTGAATTGGTTTTGACTTGGAATTTGTGTTGACAGATTCTGACCACCAATGTACGAAAAGGGATTCTGATTCGGAACCAATGTAAATTGGTTTTGACCCGGAGTTTGCGTTGGTGGATTTTGACTAGCCATCTGTGAAAAGGGGTTCTGATTCGAAATCGATGTAAATTGATTCTGACTGCTAGTCTGGAAAAGTGGATTATGATTGCCATATTGGAAGGAGGGAATGCCCCCTGTTTGTGTAATCCTTGGTATAGTACTAGTGATTTGAGCACTAGGTATGGCAATTGACTGTGGTATGGTACTTGTAATGCTAGTAGTAGGTATGGTTGTTGATTGTGAACTGGTGGTACTGACATAAGGTATGGAGGCTGAGGTTTTAGACCTTTTATTCCTAACAAGAGGACCGAAGGGAGTAGATGACGAAGCCCCTGTAGTAAAACTAAATCCTGATGTCATGCTAGGTGTACCAAATGGGGACGTATGGACTGTCGTACTCTGTGTAGACGTGCTAGATGGCATAGTCGTGGTGACTTGAGGTATAGTAGTACTAGCAGTAGTAGTATTTGTCCCTTGTGTAGGTTGAGTTTGCAAGGTACTGATATCAAATCCTGGAGGTAAAGTAGCACCTTCAGTTAGCAATTTGCCTAAAAATCGTTGACGATCATTTGCTAGGTACTCATCTACAAAAGAGGCAAACTCAGGGTCCTATGCGGCAGCCTCTATGTCCTCTACTACAATGTGTCCTTGAGTGTTTCTAGTGGTGAATTTATCTAATAGAGTCTTATGAGGTCTTGAAGAAAATGGATTGATGAACTCGTTTGGGTTTGACATGTTTTCTCTCTCTTCTCTTAGACCTAGTTTCAACCATGTAAGACAAGCTCAATATGCAGGAAATGCAAGACTATATCTAGAAACTGTATGACTCTATTCTATGTTTTTGGGGTTTTCTTATGCAAAATAAGGGATGTCATTGATGATACTAGTCTAGACTCTAAAGGTGCAAGAAGTCTAAGTGAGACCCTAAAATGACCAATTCTATAAATCCAAGGTGAAAGGACCAACTACCTAAAGTCAAACCAAGGTGTCAATTTAGATAAGTCAAGGAACCAATGTAGGACAAAGATCAAAGTTGAGTTTCCTAACTAGACTGACGAGTTAGGATGACTCTCTGTAGGACAAAGTATATGATGATAAGAGTAGGTTCAATGACAGATTTCATTGACACTATGACCTTTCTAGAGTATAAATGGTGGACTACTCCTAAAGTTTGTAAAAGTGACCTCTCTAAAAGTCTAATGCAAAGTATTATGTACCCTAAGATGAAGGGAAACTGTAACTAAAGACAACTATAGTAATTACTAAATGAACCTAAAGGATGCAAAATTGAGCAAATCGTTTCAGGTTTCCGTTTCAAAGACTGTTTGTATGAAGACCACTGAAACTAGTATAACCCTGCTAACTGGACAGTGACTGTGATTTTTTTTTTTTGGTTTTCTGGTAATCAAACAGATGCGTTTCAAATTTAACAGTTGCAGTTCAAACTGACAGATGCAACTCAAAATTACCAGATGCGACTCAAACTTACAGATGCGACTCAGAACATAACGCATGCGATGTTTCCAGAACAGATGCGAGCCAAAATAACAAATGCGACTCACAAATTACAGATGCGACCCAAAACTTCTAGATCCGACCTATATAAATCAGATGCGAGCCTAACTGACAGATGCGACTCAAAAATTACAGATGCGACTCAAAATTTATAGATGCGACTCAAAATTAACAGATGCGACTCTAAAAATCAAATGCGTGTTTCTGGTGAACAATTGTGACTCTCTGTGAATTTTCAGTGACATGAAATTTAAACTGACTTCATTTTCCGTGATCAACTTCTGACAATCAAAGACAGTCATAAGACAAAGTGTTTTTAGTTTCAATTTTGGACTCAAAGAACGTTTAAAGTGATAACAGACAAGCACATCCTAATAGGCCAAAGGCCTAGGTTTGTATGTTGGTATAGCCCACCTATTATACCCCAGATTGGTGATGAACACCTTCCTTCTCGAGAGTGGATAGCTTAGGAATTTGGTGGCATTGGCTCCCCTCCATGGCTCATTAACGTCTTTCGAGCACACCAATTCTGAATTCTTTGGGCAGTGACTTCCCAAGAACCGCTATCTCTACTCAAGGGGATCAGTATATCTTCTG
>VDFB02335943.1:0-29671 GCA_007258455.2 Sequoia sempervirens
GCTAGAATGAGCTATGAAACACTAAAAATCCTAGAATTTTGGCCTACTGGGACTCATACACTAGGGTAAACCCACAAAAGTGGAATTTTGGGAAGGGGGTTCGCTCGAACCCCCCTTTTCCCTCATTCTCCCCCCTTAGACACTTTGAAAGTCTAGATTTTTATGCTTGGAAGCTCAGGTTGAGGATGAAAATAAAGGATACTTCACAAACCCAATTGGAATCAGGTAGTCCTCAAAACAAGCTATCTAACGACTAAAATTTTAATATGTATCTTTTTTAGTTTTATTAAACATAGGGTTTTCACTGAAAATCAAGCTCTTTGTTCTACACGTGGAAAAATAGTAGATTATCAAATTTTTTGTTTCAAAAATATGAGTGCACAGAGATATTGAAGTCCTTGATCCAACAAAAAAGTTGAATTTTGATATATACAAAAAAATTTATATGTTATACGATCACGCTATGTTTGAATTGTAATTGGTTTGACTTCAAAACTTGATTAAAGAAAAAATATTCAATAAAAAACTATCTAACCAAGTGGAGGCACTAGATATTGGAGTTAAAAATTATCTAAATTTGAAAGAATTATAATTTTATCCTCCATGGAAAAAAAGTTATGCGTTATATGGTGAGTGTCACTTTTTAAATTTTTTTTTGAAAAATACTAGTGTTCGAGGGAGATGGAAAAAGTTCAATCTTATTCCAAATTTTTTTGAAAAAATATATTTAGAATCTCTGAGAAAAAATTCATGAAACTCTAGTTTGCATCATCTTCAAATTCCTCATGGTTTAGCCGCTATAGGTGCCCAAAAGTGAAGATTTACTTAAAAATAATTATTTTAGTGTCCAATTTGGCCAAAAATTGTAAACCATTATTGTGGGATGACCCACCAGTCTGGGTGTATCAATCCAATACTAGGGTTTCTAGTATGGAGTAGGTTTCTGGTAGTGTAGAATCAGGTTCTACAAAAACATGGAAAAATGACTGTAGTGGGACTCATACACCACTTCTAGCATATCGGTCCCATTTTGCTTTTTTGAGAATTCAAAGTTTAGATCTGTGTTCCAATCTCTACTCTTCCCTTCCAAACTGGTTTTTGGATCCAAACCTGTAAAAATACCTACAAAATAGAATATAGAGTTGATTTTCTTATAGGGAGGTTTGCCTCAGTCAAACCCCTAGTTTAGTAATTAAACCTTGATAGAAACAATGAATCATGAATGTAAATAGGAATGTAAACACTAACCTTAACTGTGTCTAATATTAGGAAATGTGAAATGTAATGCAACCCTATTCTAATGTGCTAGAATGAGATGCATGAATGAAACATGAAGATGAATGACTCACTTTGAGAGATCTCTAATCACCCAAATGAGCTCTAATAATGCATGTAGTTTCCTTAGGCTGAATGTAGAGTGATAATGGAGGATGGAATCACTTAGGAAACAAGTCATTAGGTTTGGCTTGATGGCTAGTTGCATATCCCCAACCTAGAATCTATCATGATTCAACATAGGAAACCATAATAAACCCTTGACAATGCTAGATATTGAATGAAAGTGAGCTTTAATACCTACAAAACCACTTTAATGCTACTCCAAGGCTTCAAATTTTTGATTATTTGTTCTTGAATTCTTTTGAATACTTGGATCTTGAAATTTCTCTTCTAAAATACTTTCTTAGATTGAAAAATGACTTTATAAGTTTGTTTATATAGGCAATACACCTAATTTACCATTATTTATATCTCAAAAGCTAACATCAACCAAAAATTTGAATTAAAAAGTTGAATTCCTGCTCAAACCCTGAAAAGGCCCCAAATGGGACCCCTATGCCACTCCTAGTATATGGGTCCCACCTAGGGGGACTCATACACCCAAGGTGGCATATGAGTCACACCCTAGATTTTTCGGGTGGGTTAGAATCTTTTATGTTTTTGTGGATTTTGTCAGATTTTTAGTTGAAATAAGCCTTGAGATCTGAAATAATGAGTCTTAGGTGCTTATTAATGATGAATTAAAGGGGATTTAATGCAAGGGTACTAAATTAGGTCCAGATTAAATGAGAAATTACACTATCTCCAATAAGGGAGTACAATTTATGTCATTACATCCATCCCCCACTTTAGCGCACATATAACTCTATGTGCATATGTAAGCTAAAGGAATCTAAACAATGATCTTTATTTCAAAAGAGGATACTCATAATGTGGGAGAATGAATCCCTCACTGTAGCTATCCGCAAAACCACAATGTTAGGAACCACATCTTGCAACAAAAATTCATTAGTTGTCAAAAAATTCTCTTATCTAACTTCATCTAGAAATCAAATTTGAGGGTAGATGTATGCCCTCCCTTGATTTCACTTGCTTTATGGAGGTGGAATCAAGGTAGCAATTTAAACTGCATTGAGTTGGATAAGTCATATCATAGGGTATTTCCAAGTACCATACCACATAATGATAGACATTTTATGAGAACGAGAGCAAAATCATGATTACAACACAACAAATGACATAAAAAATGGAGTTTGCTAGCCCTTGTTATGCCAGTTTGAATTTAAAGCACTTATAACCCTAATATGGTAAAATCCTAATTTTAACCTATATAAGAGCAAAAAGTAAAGTAACTTGAACTAATTTTATTTTTTACCTTCTTGTAGCTTTACTTTGGTGGAGAGTGACTGAAGATGTCGAGTTGATGAGAGTACGAGCCTCCAAGACTGGATGTCCTGTAGGAGGAGGTAGCCTGAGGTGAGCTACAACATTAGGTGAGTTGATTTTTCTACCTTAGCTTTGTCCTTACACATTTATTTTATGTTTTAAAGCATTTTTAGATAGATTTAGGATCCTGGAAGAAAAGTTCACAAAGCATCCCTTTTTTTTGTAAGTGTCTCTTTTTGTCTCAAAGTGTCTGAATTTTTCACAAAGTGTCCTATTTCTTCGCAAAGTGTCCCAAAAGGGAACTAAAGTGTCTAGGACCCCTAGAAAAGTACACTAGAACAACTTTAGTACACTATTTTGATTGTTGATGTATATATTTAAGATTTTAGAATGCTTATAGGACATATTTTTTCTCTTTTGTTAGATCCCATTGCAGTCATGATAGCATCTCAATGGCAAACAATTTTGTCGCTTACAAGAGCATAGGATTGTATTGGGCATACCTCATGCCCCCATGAGGTACCATGGGGCTATGTTGATGACATTTGCTGAGAGGTGGGATGCAGACACTTGTATGTTTCATCTTTTGATAGGTGAAATAATGATCACCTTAGAGGACGTCCATCATTTCCTTTGAGTTATGATTCGAGGAAAGAGAGTTTGATTTCTAGGGGATAAATCATTTCATGAGATGCTCAATACGATATATAGTTTTTCCTTGGAGGTTTAATTCTGGATGACATTGTTGGGCTACACATTGAGGTATCATGGCTACTTTATTTGTGAGCACAACTTTTGGTATGGATTATGATTTTTACAATGGCACTAGTACTCATCCTTGATGGCCGGGTAGCACATCTAGATGGAGGACTAGTTCACATGATTCGATGGATGGTGCATCAAAGGGTCATCGTATATGCTTGGGGGCATAGAATCCTTGCACACTTGTACTATGATTTAGGGAAGTTTGCGTACCATAAGGTTGGCAGTATGGTGCATTGTACAATGCATTGTAGGTGCGGTGCCTAGAGTATATCACATGCACTAGGCTGACAGGGTTTGCATGTACATTAGCCCTAGGATATCCTTGTTCATTTAGTCATCCATTGAGGCAACTATGGCAGTATGAAGATTTTTAGTTTTGGAGGGTCAGATTTGACTGACTGGATGAGGAGGAGATCTTACGAAGACCATATCAACTTATACCATAGTGGCCAGATGAGACCCAATAGTTTAGAAGAATGTAGATGGACAGATTTATGATAGGAAGACATGATTATGTAGTATGACCCTTTTACTACAATTGTGTCATATGATAGTTTGGGTAGGTATAGGTACCACCAGTGGCACAACCTTTTTCAGACAATTATTATAGAATGCTCGGAGGCTCATTGATACAAGATGACTTACCACTAACGATGTCGTCTATAGTGACTTAGATTATGAGGATCCTAATATTCCCTTGGTCTTCAATGCTAATGATGTCAGTGCCACAAATGTGTATGGGGAGTGGTGGGAAACAACACAACCAACTCATGTATTCCCGATGGATGAGTTGATAGGCTATGCAGGACCACTCCTGGATCAAAGAGATGAGGAGGAGGATATAGAGCTAAGGAGACAGGGCTTAGGACTTCAAACCTATTCACAAATGTGATTGATGAGGACTACAATGAGGCTATAGACCCTAATTATGATGGGCAGGAGGAGGATGAGAAGGAGGAGTAGCTGATGAGCAAGGGTGATGATACAATGGATGAGGATCCAGTTGGCCATGAGTGGAGAGAGCCAACTCCCACTTGTGTGAATAGATCACATTTAGTAGCTACATCATGCACTAGCACCTACAATCATGGAAAGGCTAGCACATCCTCTATTCCTCCTACACAGGACAAAGTTGTCTTTACACAACCAGCTGGAGAGCTAGGTGATGGTATTTTATTTACTAAATTATAGAAATCTTAGATGCAACATTGTGATTAAGTATGTTATGCTAAATTAAATGCACATATGATTTGATTATAGAATATTAAATGCATATAAGGATCTAATCTAACATAACACACGAGATGAACTTGAATAACATGAAACCTAAAGTAATCATTTAAAAGTTAATTTAAATAATCACTTTAGTATTCAAGACACACAAATAATTATTTGTCAAGAATGAAGCAATGGGAGAGCACATAAAATGTCATCTACTAGCTCTAACACCATTGCTTTATCATCCACACTATTCAAGAAGATTAGACATAATATCAGTGCAGATGTGTGGCATTTATAGGCTCTTTAAGAGGCATGCCATCTATTTTTGTTAATGTATATGCTCTAGATATATAATTTTCATTGATTATGTAAGGGCCTAACCAATTACGGCTGAAATTTCCCTTTCCTGTCGGATCAACATTGACATTATTTTGATTCTCACATAACACCAAATCTCCTTTATTAAACAAACAAGGTATGACATGATCATTGTAACTACATTGCATTCTTTTAGAATAAGCTTGAAGGTGCTCAAGAGCGTTGATGCGCTGTTCATCTAGCATTTCAAGCTGGTGCAACCATTTTTATTTATAAGTATTGTCATCAATAATTCCTTGAAGAGCGATTCTTAATGAAGGGATCTCTAACTCCAAGGACATTATCACCTTGGTTCCATAGATAAGGTTATAAGGGGTATTCCTATTTGATGCCCTAACATTCGTACGATAGGCCCATAACGAATATGTTAGTTGTGTATGCCAATCTTTATTGTGTTTGCTTACTATTTTCCTTAATATTTTCTCAAGGGTTCTATTAGTTGATTCAACTTGACCATTAGATTGTGTATAGTAAGGTGTCAAAAAATGATGTATGTTAATCATTTCTAAGAATTTCTTCACGTTCTTATTCTTAAATGGCGTCCCATTGTCTAAGACTAAAGCGAAAGGAAGTCCAAAGCGAGCAATAATGTCTTCCAATATTACATTAGCGATTGTCAAATGAAGGGGAATTGCTTCCACCCATTTCGTGAAAAAATATGTTGCAGTAATTATAAAATGTATGTTTGGCAGAGGAAGGAGGTGAAATTTTTCAAATGATGTCTAGGCCCCACATAGGGAAAGGCCAAATAGAAATTTGTGCACGAATCTCAGAAGCAAGAGCATGAATCAGTTTGCTATGTTCTTGAAATTTGTGACATTTATTAACATATGCAAAGAAGTCTTGTTCCATATTCCTCCAATAGTATCCTATACAAATTAACTTTTGCACTAATGATCTTCTTCCAAAATGTCCTCCACAAGCACTCGAATGGGCTTCCTCAAGCATTATGCAAATTTCTGATTGTTTAAGGAATCTAAGCAAGAGACCATAGAGGGACCTATGATACAATACATTTGTAAGAATTATATACTTAGATGCAAGTTTCTGAAGGTGGGCTCTAGTATTCTTAGTTGTTGGCTCAAGAAAGGTACCATTTTTTAGATAATCAAATATCAGTGCATACCATTCACTAGGGCTTTCTATGGTGATTGCTAATATCTCATCTACTTTAGAATCAATTGATGGTTTCATAATTGTGTGGAAAAAAAATGTGAAATATTTTGAAGGATCTTGAGGGGATATCAAAGAAGCTATGCTCGCCATTGCATTTGCATGCCAATTATCTTTCCATGGGATGTAATCAATGGTATACAAATCAAACTTCTCTAACAAATTCATTGTGAGATCCTTGTATTTTGATAATTTATCATGCTTTGCTTGATATGTTCCATTTATTTATTTAATGATTAATTGCGAATCACTGAATATTTTAATGTTTGGGGCTCCCAAAGTTAAAGTGGCACATAATCCAATAATTAATGCTTCATACTCTGCAATATTGTTTGTGCATAGGAAATTTAACTTATATGATAAGGGAATAGGTTTTCCTCCAGGTAGAGCTATTATAACTCCCGCATCAGTCAAGGCTTGTCTTTAAATTTCTTTTTGTGAAATGAAATTAAGGTCAAACTTAGTCAACAACATAACCCATTTAGCTAAGCATCCTGATAAATCTGTTTTAGCAAAAAAGATATTTTAAAGGATCCAATTTTGTTATTACATGTATTTCAGCATTCAATAAGTAATGTCACAACTTACTAGTAGTGAATACAAGAGCCAAAATTGTTTCTCTATCATTTTGTATCATGTATCATAATCAATTAGAGCTTGGCTAATGTAATAAATAGGATGATCTTTACCATTTTCATCTTGTTGAGCCAACAATGCTGTGAGAGCATGGGCTAATGCTATTGTATATAGGATGAATGGTTTATTTTGCATAGCAAGTTGTAAAATAGGTGGAGTAGCAAGGTAATCTTTCAAACTCTCAAAATCCCCATTTACAATCCTCATTCCAATTAAACTAAACTTATTTCTTAAGGAGACGTGTGAATGGTAACGTTCAATCTGCTAATGATGCTACAAAACTTCAGATAGCTTGAGTTCTTCCTTGTAAAGTGTGTAACTAAGAAATGTTTCTGGGAGGTGGAATGTTAACTATAGCATCAATTTTCTTCGTGTCCAACTCAATTCCTTTGTGAGATACAATAAAATATAGAATTTTCCCACTATCTACACCAAAGACACACTTTTTCAGATTTAATCTCATGTTTTATTTCCACATTCACTCAAAGATCTTTTGAAGGACATTCACATTATCTTGTCAGGTTAGATATTTTACTAAAATATCATCAACATAATCTTCCAAAATCTTATGTATGTAATCATGAAATATTAGTGTTATAGCCTGTTGATATGTTGGGCCCATATTCTTCAATCCAAAAGGCATCATTACCCAACAAAATATTCCCCAAGTTGTTGTAAATTTTGTTTTATATTGATCTTGAGGGTTAATAAGTATTTGATTATATCTTGAAAATCCATCCATGAATGACAAAAAAACATGTCCCACAGTCGAGTCTACTATCATGTCAATATTAGGAAGGGGAAAGTCATCTTTTAAAGATGCTTTTTTTGAAGGTTTTGTCTAATAGGCTTAGCATTTTAAGTGAGGACTATGTTGTGTGTTACAATCTTAGGGTCAATTCTTGGCATATCCAAATAAATTCAAGAAAAAATCTCAGGAAAGTCATGAAGTAAAGTTGCATGGTCTTCTTGTTATTCATTATCAAGGAACTTTCCTATCTTAATCACTTTTTCTTCATTGTTAATATCCATTTGTATGTCCATGGTATCTCCTAAAGGAAGTACACTTTTTTCAAAAATTTAGGGTTGTATTCTTCTTTGTTCATGTCAATCTCACTACTTTCCTCTTCTCTGACTTTTTTCTTAGTACTAATCATAGATCATGTAACCCATTTATTTTTAGGAGTAAATTGTTTGTCATAAACTCCTAGAATTTCTTTCAAGGCTTCATCATCTTCAAAAAAATCCAATGATGCTTTACAAGTTGTATCTATCAATTCTGAATGCTTCAAGGTGAGAGTTTTTTTAGGATTACACATGATGGTGTTGATGTTTAGTGAGGGTCTTTTTGTTGCTTGTATGATCTTAGAAGGGAAATATCCCAAACCACTTTTTGTTTCTTGTGTATCAGGTTCCATAGGAACACAAATACCTTGTTCTTTCTTTCCACTTCTTTTTCCACTATAGCCAAGTTGTTTCATGAACTCATAGCCTTTTCCATAAAGCCTTTCCATTTCTTTTGAGTTTGGTGGTTGTTGATAATCTATCTCATCAAATTTTGTTGTATAGCTTGTGTCTTCTTCTAGAGTAAATGAGGTAGATGCTTGTCAGTTTTCTTCTGAATTCTGCATTGACATCAACATTGGTTGTTTTTTATTTTCATCTTCTTTACTTGTGATTATGTATTCTCCCATAAATGAGTGTGTAAACTCTAAAGAACCCCAATCATCATCCAATAATTTGGACACTATTTCCATCTCTTATTTTTCCTATTTCATAGGTTATATGTTTGATGTTGGAATTAATGTGTTTAGAGGACTTTCCATTCCTTTTTCAACTTGTAAGAAAATTTTAGGCTCAGGGTCTATTTCAACTTGGTATACTTTATTGTTATAGACATACTTCATGATACAATGAAGAGTCGAAGGCACCACATGCATCTCATGAATCCAAGGTCTTCCTAAAAGAAGGTTTTATGAAAGGTCATGAGGCATAACATGAATAGGATTTTGTAAGGTAGCCTTTCCAACTATAATAGGTAGAGTAATTACACCAAGTGGTTTCTTTCCTACATTGTTAAATCCTTGAATCGATAAGGAATCAAGTTTAAATTTTGACTTATCCATGCCCAGTCTATCTAAAAGATTCACACTGCACACATTAAGGGCTAAGCCATTATCAATGGGTAAACCCAAAAAAGTGGTTTACAATTGGAGTGAGGAAGGAAAAGTTGAAAAAATTGACCCCATGGAAAAAAATTTTGTTTTTGGGGTTTGAGCGAACTATTTGGTTCAAACAAAACAAAAGAGGGTTCGATAGAACCTAGGTTACAACAAATCCATTTCATGAAATGCCCACCATTCCACCAAAAAATACAAGGAAAACCCTTTTGAAGAGGTTTAAATGAACCCGAGGTTTGAATGAACCCTCGTTAAACTAAACCCTACGGTTCGAGTGAACCTTTTCCCTTCCTCTTGTCTAGCACAAAAATAGAATTTTTTTCCTTCCATTTCGGGGTTGAGGATGAAAATGGAGAGAAATTCACAAACCCAGTGGAATCAATTATTCCTTGGAGCGAGGAGCTATCTAGCGGCTATAATTTTAATATATTTTGGTTTTATTGTGTATTTGTTTTTTTAGTTTTATTAAACATAGGTTTTTGTGGAAAAATAATATATTATAAATTTATTTTTTTTGAAAAATATGAGTGCTCCAGATATTGAAGTGCTTGATCCAACAAATTTTTTTTGAATTTCAATACATACAAAAAAAGTTACGCGTTATACGGTTTGGCTATGTCTGAATTGTAATTGGTTTGACTTCCAAACTTGATTAATGAAAAAATATTAAATAAAACACTATCTAACCAATTAGAATCACTATATATTAGAGTTACAAATCTAAATTGGAAAGAATTAGAATTTTATCCTTAATGGAAGAAAATTTATGCATTATACAGTGAGTGTCACTCAAAAATGTTGTTTTCTAAAAAAAACTAGTTTTCAAAGGAGATGGAAAAAGAAGTACAATATGATTCCAAAAATTTTGAAAAAAATATATTTAGAATATACAATCAAAATTTCACAAATCATTAGTTTGCATAATCTTCAAATTCCTCACAGTTTAGTTGCTATAGGTGCTTGAAACTGAAAAGTGAAGATTTAGTTAGAAAAAATATTTCAGTGTCCAATTTGGCCAAAAATTATAAACCAGTATTGTGGGATCACCCCAACAAGGGTTATTTTTATTCTCGTTCTATTGAATCTAGCTATTATCATGAAGGAATCATGTTTCTTTCTCATCTCCAAAGGAGGGAGCTCATGTTGGTGAAAAGTAATTTCTATGTTAATTGTATTCATTCCTTGAATTAGTGTTGCCACACCACTTACATTTGTATTAGAGGGGATCATAAATTTTTGTACGGATTTTTGAAGCATGGTGTGCTAATTAGGTGAATTTTGAATTGTCCCATAGGGATATTTTTGTGGGAGTATTCTTAAGCTTTTCCACAAGATCATACTCCTTTCCACTATTTGAAGGCAAAGGAGGGGCACTAGGAAAGATGGATTTGGGTAAAGGTAAGGATGTTGAGGTTGTTTCTATTGGTTGTGGATTGTTTCTAGTGTTATATGTATGAGCAATGGAATTATAACTTGATTGCTACAAAACATTTTTCTTAGGTGGTTCAAGGGTGTAAACAGGTTTATTTTGAGTTTGAGGTTTATGTGAAGGTGGGTAGAGGATAAGTTGAGGTTGAATCACATTAATGTCTCTTGGTTTTAGTTTTTCATAACAAGTCTTAGTGGATGAACTTTGTGGGATGAATTCCTAAAGGGCTTCATCTAACATATCAAATTCATCACTACTAAAAGGATTGAGGGTTAGGTTAACTTGGAAAAAGAGATTTGACATGGTCAAATAACTATACTTTCTCCAAGTGGTTCATCTATAATTAGGTGTTTTTGGTTTTGTTTTCTAATGAATTCCAAATGTAATCTAATATGATTGGACTATGAACTAATGCTGAAAATGAAAAGTACATAAATCAAATTCTATCCAAAATTACAATGAATGTAAACTATGCTAATTCTAATGATTTGAATGTAATAGAAATTGTGCCAACTGAAACAAAAAGTTATCAACAAAAAATAGAAGCTCAGAAACAAGGAATTTAATTATGTAAAATGTAGTTCAAAATATACGTGCTGGGACTAAATCACCTAGAGGGGCGTATGAGTCCTAGTGAGGGTTTTTTAATAACTTTTAGAAAATTTTAAGTGATTTTTGTGATTTTTAGTTTGTATGATCTGTAACTTAAATGCAAATGGAGATTTTTATATGTTTTCAATGATTTGAGATGCAAAATGCATCCTATATGCACTTTCTACTAATGCAAGATTTAGAAACCCTAGAATTCTAGTGCTTAATGCAAAATCCTAGTGAAATATTAATGCAAAACTGAGATCTAGGATGATGTTGCTCAAATTAGAAATATTATAATTTTCTAAATTCAAGTTCACCAAAATGAAATAAAAAGAAAAATGAATTTGCTTCTTATGGTTTAGGACATAGAGCAAACACACTTCAATCATTTCATTGAAGGGAAACCTTAGAGATCTCAATCTAAAGTATGCAAAGGAGAAAGAGATCTTGCAATAGGGTTGTCCTATGGTCTGATTATAAACTAAAGAGGGGTTCACCACCAAAATAAGGCTTGGAAAGATAAATGAAATGCAAGACATAATGTTTAAACATAATGCAATGCAAGACTTCACTAAATGACCCAAAAATGCATGTAAAACATAACTGAAAGCTAAGAGATGAAAAGTGTGCACCTGGAAACCTTAAGAAGGATGGAATGGGCTTTGAAACATTGAAAATTCTAAAATTTTGGCCTATTGGGACTCATATGCCAAGTTGGGCATATCAGTCCTAGAGACTAGGGTTTTTGGTCTGGAGTAGGTTTCTGGTAGTGTAAAATCAGGATTTGCAAAAAATTGGAAAAATGCCTATAGTGGGACTCATATGCCACTTCTAGCATATCAATCCCATTCTACTTTTTTGAGAATTAAAAGTTCATATCTATGCTCCAATCTCTTCTCTTCCCTTCCAAACTGATTTCTAGATCCGAACCTATAAAAATACCTGCAAAACAAAATATAGGATTGATTTTCTTTTGGAGGGTTTGCCTTGGTCAAACTGCTAATTTGGTAATCAAACCTTGATAGAAACAATGAATCGTGAATGTAAACCTAAACCTTAAGTGTTTCTAATATTAGGAAATATGAAATGCAATGCAACCCTATTCTAATGTGCTAGAATGAGATGCATGAATGGAACATGAAGATGAATGACTCACTTTGAGAGATCTCTAATAACCCAAATGAGCCCTAATAATGCATGTGGCTTCCTTAGTCTGAATGTAGAGTGATAATGGAGGATGAAATCACTTAGAAAACAAGTCATTAGGCTTGTATTGATGGCTAGTTACATCTCCCCAACCTAAAACCCATCATGATTCACTATAGGAAACCATAATCAACCTTTGACAATGCTAGATCTTGAATGAAAGTGAGCTTGAAGGCCTACAAAAACACTTTAATGTTTCTCAAAGGCCTCAAATTTGTTGATTACTTGTTCTTGAATGCTCTTGTGAAGAATTCTTGAATGCTTTTGAAGACTTGAATCTTGAAATTTCTCTTCTAAAATGCATGCTTAGATTAAAAATAAATTTAGAAGTTTGTTTATATAGGAAATACGCCTAATTTACCATTATTTAGATCTCAAAAGCCAACATCAACCAAAAATTTGAATTAAAAAGTTGAATTTTCTGCTCAAACCCTAAAAGGCCCCAAATGGGAATCATACATCCAAGGTTGTGCATGAGTCCCACCCTAGATTTTTGGGGTGGTTTGCTAGAATTTTTTATTTTTTGGTGGATTTTCTCAAATTTTTAGTTGAAATAAGCCTTGAGATTAGAAAGACTGGGTATTAGGGGCCTATTAATGATGAATTAAAGGGGATTTAATGCAAGGGTACTAAAATAGGTCTAGATTAAATGAGATTGCATTACATCCAAGAAGGGAGTACAATTTCTATCATTATAAAGTCATACACCCAAGGTGGTGATTGAGTCCTAATATTAAGGTTTTCCTGAAACTTTGGTATCCTCTACTGATCTTCTATAGCTCTTCTCCTATCCAATCTCCGAGTCTGAAACTTTGAATTTATTCCTATAGGTGACTTTTCGTGAAGATGAAAACTTCTTGACAACTTTGACAACTTTCTTCTTTCTTGCAACTTTGTCTTCAAAGGATCTTTAAGCCTCAAGACACCTAGATCTACAATCACACATGTAGAAGGAGAAAAATGTTGTTTTTTTTCTGGATAGGGGTTTGCCTTGGTCAGACCTCATTTTGGTAATAAAACCTCAAAATGAAATGGAGTAACATAAAGGAATTATGAATGAAAAAATGTGATGTTGCAACTCGCCAAACACTTGAATACAAGGCTACAATCTTGTGTGAAATGTCTAGCATGAATGTAGATCTTGAATCTTGATCTTGATATGAGAAAATTTATTTGAATGCTTGTGTGAATCATGAAAACCTACATCACAAATGTTAGTTCAAAAACACACATGATGCATGAAGGCTTTGACATGATGCTTGATTCTTGATTATAGCTCCAAAATGCTTGATAGTCAATTCTTGAATGCTCTTGAATGCTCTCTTGATCATAAATTTGCTAGAATAATTGATCTCAAAAATTTTTAGGAGAAAATATGTGAAATTACCTTGTATTTATACTTGTTATAAATGCCAAATTTCCTGAAATTACAACACTACAAGCTGACATTAGATCTAGAAGAATAAAATCCTCCCAAGAGTTGAATTTAAAATAGGTCGAAGCTAAAGTAAGACTCATACACTAGTTGGGACATATGAGTCTCAGTAGCCTATGCTTGGGACACAAATTTAAAGAAATGTTAAGTTCAATGACATATTCAGGATTAGGCCTTGAGACTTAGGTGGGACCCATATGCCAAAGGTGGTGTATGAGTCCCAAATCACTAAATCTAGGACACAACCCAAAATCATTAAATTATGATTGATTATTTGAAAAGTGTTAGGATTATCCTTAGAAAAATGCATTTAATTAGTCTTGTGGATGGAAAATATGACCAAATAAGGCATAAAGAAGCCCAATTTTAGCAGGGAGGGCCCAAACAAGTGTGAAAATGTAAAGGGATACATTTTTCCACACTACACTTCTTATCAGTCCTAAAATATTTTGGCTCTTTTCCTTTGCATTTAGAGTTAGAGGGTTTAGCCATAGATCTGGAAGATTGAAAGGGAAAGAAAGAATGATCTCCCCCAACAATGGTGATTTTAGAAGTAGATGGCTTAACCTGGGGTTTCTAGAATTGAGAGGGAGGGGTATAATTAATTCTTTCCTTAGATGATTCATGCACATCATCATTATGAGGAGATACAACCTTAAATAAAGAAACAAGATTTTGGGAATCCAAATTTGACTTCTTGCTAGTACTAGGGCTATGATGGAAAAAACTAGGTTGCTTGTTCAAGGGTTTAAGTTGTAAAGGCTTCAGAGAATTTTTAGAGCTAGGCATAGGGGTAAGGGAAAAGACATAATTGTAAAGTCTTAAAATCAAGCCCTAATGTAAAGGGGAGAGGCCCCTTTAGCCTTGCACTCTTGCAACAAAGATATCAAGAAAAAGGGAATGCAAATTTTCTCCTTTCTCATAATATGATTTAAAAATAGAAAATGGTATCCATGCACAGTAGTGTATCTACCCTCTAATGTAAATTATTTCATAATGTAGATGCTTAATAGGTCGTAAGGTGATGGAATTTTCTCGTGGTCGTAACCATTATAACACCTTTTTAGCTTCTCTTCCCCTTCCAGAAATCTAGATCAGTGAGATGCTATTAATTGTCATTACTAACTTTGGTAACCTTTAGGCCTCTACACTTGAAGCCCATTGCTTTAGAAATTAACTTTAAGGTAACCTCAAAGCTAATGCTCCCAATATTTACCTTATCCTCCCTCCATGAATTGAATAATTTGGAGGTAATGTCATCATTAAAACCCTTCATTTCCAATAAAAATGGAGTTATGCTTGTTTCCTCAAAAAGTTTCCACAATTCCATATTCTGCACTTTAGAGGCACACAAGACAATGGTTTAGATATTTTTTGGTACCCCCTATTTCCTCTCTAGTCTCTTTAGTATATCTTTGCAACACAATTTGCAACTCAATGGCCCCACTCCCACATACACCCAAATAGTAAAAATAGTTCACAAAATCCCTGGAATTAATATTTAAGGTTTGTGAGCTAACCCAATTGTCATTAAAAAAGTTGGGTAACAATCACCCTTTCTTTGGAAGTCTCACACAATAATTTAAATAATACAATCCATCGAGATCTAGATCACATGAATCTTATGCCAAATCATTTTAAACTTCAAACAAGACTTCGATTCTTTGTGAAAAATATGCTCACCTTGTAAGCAACTCAAGGATTTTAATTTCCTTACATCGTCAGGGGGAGGAAAGATATAACTCCAATCTATGGATGTCATAATAATCATAAGGTGGGCCTCCTTTTTAATAAGTCAAAACTTGTTGAGGATGATAGATTTGATGCACACATCAATTAAATTATAATTACTTATGTGCTTAGTCATGTCAAAATCATCCTCATCTTTTATATAAACCTCCTTTGGATTATTATTCTTTAAATAATTATTTTTATTGTACTTTGTCATATCAAAGGATTCTCCATCTTTAATACATGTCTTCTTTAAATTATTATTCTTTAAAACCTTTTTCATATCAAATCAGTCCTCCTTGTTCCCCAAGTTTTCCCATAGGCAACACCAAAGGATAACATTAAACAAAATGTGGTGTATAAAATGTTTGAAAGGTTAGCCTTGAAAAAGCCACCCTTCCTATCCATGTTACTCGCCCACTTCTACCTCATTATTGTATAATTTAAATTCAAAATTTTAAAAAGAGCATGAAACATAAACCATAACCCATTGAACCAAAGCCTGTGAAATTGAATTAGCTATTAAGTTATCTTTAATCCTTGTATGATAAAACTTTGAATTTTCAACTCGAAGGTGATCATCTAATTTTTTTTTTTTTAATTCTTTGAGGGGGGTCCTCGTAATTCCAGCTTTGCCACTGAAAATAGGAAAGACCAACATTAGAAGCAATGTCTGATGCTTTGTTCCCTTCCTTGAAAGTATGTTGTAACATATAATGATCAAAGCTTTCCAACATCCTTTTTGATTCCTCAGAAAATCAATTATCAACTTGGAGTCACCTCCAATGGTGACTTTTTTAAAGCCTTCTTTTGTTACCTTCATCAACCCACACCTAGCAGTAGTTGCTTCTACCTCATTACTAGTGCCTATCCACAATAATTAATTGCAATACATCTACCCCTATGGTCCCTTATTAAACCTCCCACATTTTCAACTCTCGGGTTACCCTTAGAACACTTGTCAAAATTTAGCTTGATCCAACCATCTATAGGAGGATTCCAAATAGTTAATCTTTTGATCAAAATGTTATCCCAATTTATTCTAGCTAGATCATTTTTTATTCCCAAAATTTGTTTTATTCTAAGATCTTTAGAAGTAGGCATTACTTTGGAGAGTCTAAAGCTATTCTAATTAATATTATCTTGTATTTGTTGTTTTGTTTTCATGAAGAGCTCCATATTGCTTCTTTGAGCTACTCTCTAAATATTTAGTTGTTTCTTTCTTTCCATAGGTTCCAAGAGGCAAAAGGGGGAATTTTCTACCAGAGTTGCACAATGATTGGATGTTTAAATAGATAGTCATTCCACAGATCAATTAGATCCTTAAGATCATTGGGGAACACCCAATCAATTAATATAATACCTAGGACTGAAGAGCAAACCTCTGGATCGCAAAAGCACATTGAAAACTACAGATGAATTATACTTTTAGAGGCTTTAGAATAAAGAGGACAATTGTTGAAAAACTAGAAGCCCCTCCTATTAAGGACATCAATTGTGAGGATTTTTCCATGCATTGTAGCCCACTAGAAACAATTAATTTTTTATTCCATAATTGTTCAAGTTAAAATTGTGTGGAGTGAGGGATAGTTGTTCCAATTATGTCTAAGCAACTTTAATTGAGAAATCACCAAAAGGGTTCTCACTTCAAACCCAAACATCTTCACCTTCTATAAAAACAAAAGATAGTCACCAATAAGATAGTCTAAGATAGAAAAGGCCATAGAAAAATCAAGCTGAGAACCCCCCCTTAAATCCCTCAACTCAGGCAACTGAAGATTAAAATTTTTCCACTTTGGTGACTTTCCTCCCTAATCAACAGAGTTATATAAGAGGATATTGTTTAGCATTATGAAGTCTTATTTAATTTGATTCAATTGAGCAATTGAGGAGAATAAAAAACCACTTTCCAAAGCTCATCATCCCAAAATTTTACTTTTCTACCATTCGCTACCCTCCTTCTAGCACCTTGCTTTAAAGTAATCCTTGTTTTCAAGATGTTATTCGATATGGTTGATCCTTTAGGCCAATCCTAGGAAGTGAGTAAATAGCTAGGATCATCATCCCCCATATACTTAGCTTTAAGAATATTGACCCAATCTTTGTTCCCTTGAGTGAAGAACCAACCAATTTTTGAAAGGAGAGATTTATTAAATGTATTTAACCTTCTAATCGCCAAGCCCCACACTTTCTTAAGGAAAAAGACCTTTTCCCAGCTCACCAAGGAAATTCTTACTCTTTCTTCAGTACCAATCCAAAGAAAGTACCTTTGGATTTTCTCAATTTTATTTTTGATGAATGCTATAATTTTAAAAAGGGAAAGAAAGTACACTAGAATATTCTATAGGGAGGATTTTAGAAGCTAAACATTTCCATCTTGACTCAACAATTTATCTTACTAACCAACAATATTTTTTTGGACCTTTCAATTATTCAATTCGAGTAACAATTTGGGGGCTTTTTAGTACTTATTGGTAGTCCAAGGTGAGCATTTGGAAGAGCATATTCCTAACATTCAAGAATTCTTATCCTCTTCCTTCAGTTGTTGATTAGTGTTAAAGAAATATAACTTGATTTTAGAGTAATTTATATGTTGACTAAAGCTTTCCAATAATCTTGCAAAATAGACTTCCAATTAGTAGCTTCAATGATAGAGGTAGCAACAAAAATAATTGTATCATCCATGAACTGCTGGTGGGAAGCATTAGGGAGAGAGGAAGAATATTTGATTCCTTTAAGAAAACCTCTGTAACACTTATGTGTAAATTAAATTTTCAAAAATGGGAACTATGTATGGTGAAGTATAAGAATCTCTAATCTTGAAAACAAATGTATACCATATAGGAAATAAATCACACCGCTAAATAGAAAAAAAATACACTATATAATAAATTACACTAAAGAACATTTTAGGATGAGAAAAATATAGATCTTTGAAGTTGTCCTCATGAACCAAAAATAAAATTGGTGAGGGGTTGGTCCTCCTAGTGGTGGTTTGTTGAAAGTTGAGTGGATTCACCAATTGGTGTGATGCCTAAGTGGATTTGGGGTGGTGATAGAGTTTAGTTTTTTATTTAAAAATTTATTTTTTAATTTAAATAAAAATAAAATGTGGTGGGAGGTATAACTCCACACAACTCCCAAGAGGGTGCTATAGGTGGAAATTACCCCAATACCCCTATTAAAAGAGGCACTAGGGTTTTTCTAGGGCCTCACCCTTGTTACCTTCCTCCCATGGAAAGGGATACATGGGTATAGGGTACCCCTGACTCCCACTCTTTATTTTTTCCTTTTTTTCTAAAAATATTTACAATCCAATGCACTACATAAGTGCCCCTTTTGGATTTTCTTTAATTTTTAAAAATATAAATTAAAAATAGGAATTTTTCCACATAGTATAAAACATAACAAATTCATATAGTCTATTTTCTTTACCTCCATTATAACTAATCTAATTTTGATGATTTGATAACTGTTTTAGGGATTTGGGAAACTTTATATCCAATGGAACTATTCATTCGGTCCCAACGTGCTAAAAAAAATCTATTCACTTGTTGAAAAAGGTAAACATCAAACAAAAATATATAAACAATTGCAATTAAAAATACAAGACTGTAATACAAAAGTTATACTTGAGATTTTTGGATGTTGAAAATGCAATGGAAGCATTCAAATCACATGCATTGACCCATTTGAAATTTGATGGTAAAGATCATTACAAATTAAAGATAATTTCATAAGGGATTTGAAAAGAGGCACTGAAATCATGTTGGAGTAGCCAAGATCTCTTACAAAATTTAAAACACTTCTACAAACAATAATATGCAAGATGAAAAACTACCATATGCAACCAAAACTAGTAAAATGTAGAAAATAATATTGCATATAAAGGAAAGGATAAGGAGGATATAAGGTGAGAGATTTTTTTATACTACTCCTCCAAAATCGAAACAAATGTAGCACTCTAAGAAAAAGTGTTGTGACATCGATGACTCAACATGAGTTGAGATAAAAGTGAGGCAGCTATCAAGTGAGTTTAAGAGTAGTGTGAATAAGACCCTCCTAAATAAGTTTCTGATTAAAAAAGTTGGGTTAGGTCACTGATCCCATAAAAAATAGAAGTTCAAAGCATAACCATAACTAGGCCTACCAGCCAAAAGAGAAACAACACAAAACCAAAATCAACAATTCAACCCATAACTTGGCCTATAGTCCAACTGAGAAATAATACATATACAGGAAATAATCTAGCACTAAAAACCAAAAAATAGGAAAAAAAAAGAATGAGATGACATGTAGGCCTACTAGAGATAGGCAAAAATGCCCCAAAATAGGATAAAAAAGAAACCAAACTAATCCTTTTGATAATTAATTAAATTCCATTCATTTTTTAGCAATTCTAGATCATTTTTTCATGGGTCCTCTCCTTTACTTGCATTATCCTCAATTGGCATGTCACCATCTATGATATAAGAGGGATTCATTGCACACGGGTCTCTCCTTTCTGGAGAGAGCACCAAGGAATGAACTTCCCTTATACACCTCAAAATAACAAGTTAATGAAATAACAAAGAACCAAGATTCAATTATACTTTTAGCTAAGACTGTTAGAGATCCTATGGGAGTAATATTGGAGGGTTCTTATCTCAGAAGGGAGAGCTCTTGGCTAGAAAATGTCAACATAGTTCTAGGATCTAGCAAGACGCACCGTCGTCTGAAAGATGCATTATCGTCCTGAGTGTCAAAGAACTCAAAAGCTCAATAGATAAGAATAAATCTCACTTCCACACTCAAGAAGAGTCTGTATGGGACTACTTAATTGACTAGAATACCAAATACTAAAGTAAATACAAAGATACTTGGGAAAAGCGTACCTTTTTCAGAATGCTTGAATCTTCACACCAAGCTCCTTGTCTTAACCTACACACAAAAGACTGAGGATAAAGTTGTTGGGTGGCTGGGTAGGGGCCTGTCTTAGTCAGACCCCACTTTGGTGTTCCCACCTCCATGGAAAATCAAGTTGGAAAGGAATGCTAAAGGAGTAAACAAAGCATGTGGTGAAAGAAATACCCACTTAGGAGTAGATCCCACACTATGATAAGAATGTGGTGAAAGCAATACCAGCTTGGGATTAGAACCCACACCATGATATGGTAAACAAATGAATACAAAAGGAAAGAGAGAGAGAGAGTGTTACCCACCGGCCAAGGTCCTCTTTGAACTACATGGATGCATTGCTGAGTGCTTGCTTAAGTGCTACTACTATTGAGGGGAGGACCTTAGTCTAGCATGGCTCACCTGAGAGTGCATTGCTATCAAAGAAGAGGAAGTCTCAAAGTTGAAGCAAGTGGAGAGAGAGCTACTATGATGTCTTCCAACCTTCAAATGGAAGGCAAAGAGAGGTTTTAGTGCTTGTGAGGGTGGAAAAGAGTCGTTACCTTTGAAGTGCAACCACCAGGACACGTGTCTCAAGGGTTACCCTTCAAGATTCCACATTTTGAACTTAGGAAATGGACAGGACACTAGCACACCACATATTTGTCCAAGGCCTATATTCTTGGGCAACGCATCACTAGGCTTCTGTTGCATAGCCATTTGTCCACATGGAGTTAGGATCATGAAGTTCCAACCCATGGGATTTTCTCATTAATATTTCAAGGTGTCATAAATGCTAGGTGTAATTTTCAAAATATGGAATTGCCCCTAGGTGCAATTCTATGATATTACATTTTGCCGCCACTTTGGTGGGCTCAATTTTGGAAAAAATAAGCCTCACTAAAGTAGAAAAAGATATTTTTTGTCAAAGTTTCAAATTTTATAGATTTGCGTGCCAACAAAAAGAAACCATAGTGGCTACTGCTACCAAGCTAGCTAGAACTGAAGGTTCCCCTAGTGTTCGAGCTCAACAAATAGTATCAAAATGGTCAAAAAAATTGTTGAAGATTCTAACTTGTAAAACTCAAATTTTAAGTCAACATAAAAAGATCTGAAGAAAGCTACCACGGAGAGACGAATGATCAAGAAAATGTCATCGATTTAGAAGAAAAATATGATCAAGAGATGGCCTTATGCCCCCTCTTGAGTTTTCCCCGAGCCTAGTGGGGTAAATTCAGGAGAAATTGGGAAGCCACAAGCCTTACAAAAAATTTCCCCTGGGGGGGCCTATATATACCAAGGTGGGCCCTTAGAAGGGTCATTTTCACTATTCACCGTGAGCAAATTGTTGACTTTTGTGAGAGAAAAATCAGTAAAATTCCTAGTAGGAGAGAGTACGAGGAGCCGAAGCTAGAGCAATTATGTCGAGATATAGATGAGGGTCATGAGGTGGACTAGGTAGGCCACAAACTCATGTTTATCGTGATATTTTGCATATTTTTTAGGATTTTTCTGTTGGCGAGGTGTGCAAGCATCTTTTTTCTATGCCCTCATCTACAATCTACACTATCATCTTCAACACATGTTACAGTCTCATATGTGTGCTATCATCTAAAAAATGCACTATCATCTTCGAGGTGATCATGGTGGTTAGATGAAATGTGCACGACGCACAGACATCTGCGTGTTGCACATAAGTCTTACTAATTTTTTTTTGATACAAATGTCAATGTTTTTATTTGAAAACTTTTGTTGCTTTTTGATAGGAGTACCTGGAAATTTGAGAGAATCCTCGAAGGTGAGAATTCTAACTTGTGTGTGAGTAGAGGGACTGCTTATTAGATGATGAGGTCACACTCTTAGAGCGGGTTGGTCTCTAGCATGTGTTCACCATGCCAGAGATGAGATACCATGAGTGGATGCTGACGACCCTTATGGAGTGGTGGGAAGCTACTATTTCATCTTTCTAGCTACCATGTGGGGAGATGACCATTACTCTTGAGAATGTCTATCGGATCCTTGGGCTACCCATCTGTGGACGGTAGGTTACTCTCGATGATACACGATCGATGCGGGAGTGATTAGAGGACATCCTCTATTGCACAAGGAGGAATAATGGTGATGATGACACAAATCATATCTACACTCACTGGTATGACCATGTGAGGACCACAACACCATTGATCTGTCGAGTCATGGTTGTGACTATCGCATTTTAGATCACGATAGATGGACGAGTCTCACACCTACATGAGGGCCTCATCCATACAATCAGGGAGATGATGGAACATGGGACCGTTTTTACCTAGGGTTGCTACATGCTTGCACACCTCTACTAGGAGTAAGGCCAGTACGTACACTATGAGTACCGTAGCCTCACAACATGCACTCTTTTGCAAGTGTGGGCCTTCACCCACATCATGTGCACCTAGCCAGTCAATTTTCCCCAGCGACGATTGTATCAGGTCCCCATGACCCACTGGTTTGATATGATGGGCTAGTGGAGGTTTAGAGACTTGCAGTTTTGGTGATTGTAGTTTGAAACTCTTGTTGTAGATGGGGTTCGATAGAGGCCCAACTAATTTTTTAGGTGGGTGAATGACAGCAGGTTCCTGAGGAACTTGCAACGGGATCAATTTTTTGTCAACTGGAGGGATTTTGTGATAGTACCCTACTACTGGAGTTAGGTCATGTGGTAGCATGGCTGACCACATGCTATACCAATAGACATGCCCACATACACTAGTGTCCAGAGGAGTACAGTGAGGGTTAGGGATCACCTTCATCCCACTATTATAGATATTTTCCCCTCAGATGGTGATGAACTCAATCATGATCTGCCACTTATATTGATGGTAGATAATGTTGAGGTAGCGGTAGATTTCACTCGGTGGTGGGAGGGGCATCATCTTGCTCTTGTGTTCGATGAGGATGCTTTGAGAGGAGATCCTAGTACATAAGGGGAATTTCCCTCCTAGTCATTGCTAGACGGGAGGAGAGACCGGTAGTAGGCTGGGGAGAAGGAGGTACCACAGGAGGAGGAGGCGGTAGCATTGAGGTCAAGGTAGTGGAGGAGGTAAGATACCCCCTAGCTACACCCGTCTCTTTGGCACCACCGTCTTCTTCTATAGCAGTGCTAGGAGTATCCACCAAGATTGGCGATGGAGGTCCCTACACCAATCCTCACCCTGACCCATCATGGGGACCCAGTTATACATGAGTCATTGTTTCATGTTTTGTATTTTTAGCTTTATGATATATACATCTATATATGCCATGTGATACTTATACCTTTTCCTTTTCTATGGTTGCAGAGGACATGTAGGGATGGACTGGGTTCATAGCTCAATGTATTTTTGAGTTTTACCTGCTATACAAATCCAAGGAGTAGTGTTTGAGGCATACCAACTAGTATCTGTAGGACATCATGCCCCTAGTTTTGAGCTGGTTGCATGCCTACAAAATTCTTACGAGGAGCGGGGTGTAGAGATCATCCAACTTACTGCAGAGTTGACGGCTACGAGAGGGCACCACGACCAACTATTGGGGGAGCTATGGATGGTGCTCGCTGAGTGAGATATGATAGTGAGGAGGGTTGATGTTGTTGAATAGGCACATGATTCCATCCAAAGTCATGTTGATGACCTCGACGGGAAGCCTACAACTGTGATCCCGACAGATGTTTAGCTACTATGTGATCAGTTGCAAGTGGCGAAGCTGACAATATCTTCTCTTCAAGGGGAGATTAGGGGGATATAGGTAGCTATTTCTACATCACTCTTGCATTTCTCATGCTCCATGACCACTGTTTAGTGCCTCCCACAGCTTCCAGAACATTTGTTCAGCCCCTCCCATGACTTCCATGAATAATGTCAACATACATAGTGCTACTGCCCTTCTATAGAGAGAACACCACATAGATGACACATAAAACTCTATGCGTAATATCAACGAAGATGCATCACATTGATAGGTTATTTTAAAGGTGTTCCATCCATAGATGATAATCCATAGGTTCCCGAACCATATACAAAGATTACAATGTAAGGGCCTAACCAGTTAGGACTAAACTTTCCTCTCTGGTCGAGCGACACATTTACATTTCTTTGGTTTTCATAGAGGACCAAATCCCCTATTTTAAAGGTTCTAGGAAGCACACTTTGATTGTACTATCTAGATAACCACCATTGATAAGATTTAAGATGTTTGAGGGATCATAAATGAAACTCATGGATCATCTCAAGTTGATGCAAATGGTTAACTCGATAAGTCTCATTATCAATTAGCCCTGTAAGGGAAACTTGTAGAGATGGAATTTCCAACTCCAAAGGCATGATATCTTTGATGCACAAGGTCATAGGGTGTCATTCTCATTGTTGTACGAACACTCATGTGATAGGCCCACAAAGCGTATGTTAGTTGAATGTGCCAATCTTTACCATGTTTGTTAATGGTTTTACGAAGAATAAGTTCAAGAGTTTTATTAGACTCTTTTGCTTGACCATTGGATTGCAGATAGTACGGTGTGGAAAAGCTATGTTGAATTTAAAATTTCTCAAGGAATTGTTTCACTTCCTTATTCTTAAATGGTGTACCATTGTTAGAAACAAGTGTAGTAGGAAATCAAAATTGAGAAATGATGTTGTTCATTAGGAAACTACATATAACTTTTGTGTTTGTAGATTGGAGTGGGATAGCCTCGACCCACTTCATGAAGTAATCCATAGCGGTAATGATAAAGGCATGTCCCTTGGAAGAGGGAGGTGATATCTTTCCAATAATATCCAACCCTGACTTAGCAAATGGCCAAGGGGAAGTTTTATTTTGTAATTCTTGGGCAGGTGCATGAATGAGATGACTATGTTGTTGACATTGACCTGGACACTTCTTGAAAAATTCAAAGTAATCTTGTTCCATTGTTTTCCAATAGTATCCCATGTGTATCAGTCTTCTTTCCAAGGATTTACCACCAAAATTTCCACCCCCAGAGCCCACATGTGCTTCCTTAAGGCCAAGGGGTATTTCCAGCTTAGTAAGGCACCTGAGGAGCAAGCCATTATAGGTTTTCCTATAAAGGACATCAGACAAGATGACATAGCTAATCAAGAGATTCCTTACACGAGTGAAGTCATTCTTTGTCACACCATCAAGGAAGTTTCCAATCTTCAAGTAGTTATAGACATCAAAAAATCATTCCCCAGAGTCCACATGGGAACACACAGGGTACTCGACTTCAGGTTCTTTAGGAACCATAGGGGTTCGCAAGAGCTGAACCAAAAAATGGTATTCTTTTCTATCCTCCTTAGAAGGTACCAAGGAAGTTGCACTTGCCATGGCATCAACATGTCTATTCTCTCTCCTATGAAAACTATCTATTGTGAACAAAAATAACTCTTTAAGCAAGGACAAGGAAAGGTCTTAGTACCGGGACAACTTACTTTGCTTGGCTTGATAGGTTCCTATTATTTGGTTTACTATAAGTTCAAAGTCACCTAGGATATGGAGATGTTTGATTTTTAGCACAATCATGGCATGCAAGCCAGCTATAAGGGCTTCATACTCAACGATGTTATTGGTATAGGGGAAACCTAGCTGAAAGGATAAGGGAACTAGTTTACCTTTAGGGGATATTAGAACCATGCCCACTTTGGAACCAGTTTGGCACCTTGATCTGTCAAAGTACATTTTCCATGAAGTGTCGTGATTGATTACAAAATTTTTTTATTAGGAAATAAGTCCAAGCTAGGAAAGGAGTGAGTGAGGGAGCGTTTACCAATTGATTTGCAACTGCTTGACCTTTGATTGATTTTTGAGTCATGAAATTTATGTTGAACTCAGAAAGAAACATAACCCACTTTGCTAATCAACTTGCCAAGTCGATACTAGAAAATAGGTGTTTGAAAAGATCCATTTTTACTATGATGTGCATTTCACCATGTAGGAGATAGTGCCTCAACTTATGCGTAGCGAAGACTAGAGCAAGGCACTATTTTTCCATGGAAGAATATCAGGTTTCATAATCAACCAAGTCGCGGATAATATAGTAGACTGCTCTCTCTTTTCTAGTGTCATCATATTGAGCTAAAAGAGCTGCTAAAGCATATGGCGATGCAGCTAGGTAAAGTAGAAAGGGTCTATCTTGTATAGCTAGCATCAATACGGGAAGATTGGCCAAATAGGCTTTGATTGACTTAAAGGATTTTTGACATTCCTCATCCCACATGAAGTGAATGACCTTTTTCAATAAGCGAGTGAAAGGAAGGGTATGATTAGCCAATTGAGATATGAATCTGTGAATTGCCTGAATCTTCCCTTGTAAAATTTGCAACTCAGTAATACTCCTTAGCAGAGGCGTGTTAACAATGACATCAATATTTTAAGTGTCAACTTCAATCCCACGATGAGAGACTATAAACCCTAGAAGCTTGCTGAAATCAATGCTAAATACGCACTTAAGGGGGTTTAGTCTCATTTTATAGAGTCAAAGTCTTTCAAAAATAAGATGAAGATTCTTGGAATGATCCTGATGGGTCACCAATTTCACCAATATGTCATCGACATAATCTTCTAAAATCTTGTGAATAAAATCATGAAATATTAGGGTCATTTCCTGTTGGTAAGTAGCTCCTATATTCTTTAACCCAAAGGGAATGATCAGATAACATAAAGTAACCCATGGGGTAGTGAAGGTTTTCTTGTATTGATCGCTAGGTTAATACAGATCTGATTATAACCCGAGAAGCTATCCATGAAAGAAAGAAATGCATGGCTTGCAGTCGAGTCAACAATCATGTTTATATTACGTAACATAAAATCATATTTAAGAGAATCCTTGTTAAGATCTTGGAAGTCAATACATATGCAAATATGACCATCAGGCTTAATAACAACTATATTCAAAATCCAAGAGGAATAGTTGATAGGACAGATAAAGCCTACTTTCAATAGTTTCTCTATCTCAGTCTTGACCATTAATGCCACCCTGGGATTGATCTTTCAGATTTTTTTCTTAACCAGCTTGGCATCGGGACACATGATGATATTGTCAACCACTATGGATTCATCAATATCAGGCATATCCTTGTATGTCCAAGTGAAGATGTCAGGATGAGAACCTAAGAGACAAGAGTGTTCATTTGCTTCTTCTGAAGAGAGACACTTCCTGATTTTGATCATCTTTTTAGAGGATGTAGTATCTATAGAGATTTCAATAGTGTCCCCGTTTAAGAGGGAGTTATGGTCCTCATAATGAGGTATCACAATGTCATCACTGGTGTTAGATAGAGGGTCCTCCTTTTCAAGAATCAAGACATATTCTCCAAAGTATGCTTGGCTATGAAAATGATATGGGAATCGTTTCTTGTGATGAAATGGAGGCAATGGGGAATAAGCACCTATAAATTCCTCTAGTGCTTCATCCAAAGAGAAGACATCGAGAGGGACTTTCTGGGTTTGTTCCTTTTCCTCTATTAACTTAGGGCAAACAAGGTTTAATGGCTCAGCTAAAATCATATTAACACTTCACCAAGGCTTTTTCTTAGACTGTTGAATGGAACATCCTAGTCCCAAATTACATTATCATGACTTAAGATGGATAGGGACCTGAATTCCTTGCTTGATATGTAGTAGGCCCTTCTGCCCATAGCCATATTGAGAAATGAGCTCATATACAAACCCATTGCAGGTTTGCAAAACTTCAGGGGGTGGTGGATCCACATAGAGAACTTCATTCCAACAATGGATGTCAAATGTCTCTATAGGGGTACCTCTTCCTTCCTTGTTAGGCTCACAAATGTTAATTTATTTTGTAGGAGGTGGATTTTTCTCCTTAGAGCAAGAAGGAATGGTTTCCTAAATAGGGTTGCATTCCTTCTCCTCCATGGGAGTATCATCCACCTTTGTGTTAAGGGGACTTGGAAGGTCCAAGCATGAAGGATTCACCTTATATTTTGCAATGAAGAATTTATAAAAGTTTAGGGAACCCCAATCATCTCTGAGGAAAGCATTCATTTGGGAGGTTGGCATGGGAGATTTATGATCCTTTTCTTTAGGAATTTCTTCATTTTTGATATTTTCCTTGGGGAAAATTTCCACAGAGGGTATCGATGAAGAACATGCCATAGCATCAATATTCAAAGATGGGATACAATTTGTGAGGGTGGATATAGCTAAAGCGTGACCAGTAGTAGCCAATTCATAGAGGTGAATTCCTTCCACATTTTCTTTAACTGTAACTACTCAATTATTCATGAAAAATTTCAAGGAATGGTGTAAGGTAGAGGTTACCACACCCATAGCATGGATCCAAGGTCTCCCTAAGAGGAGGTTATATGGTAAGGGGCTAGGCATTACATAGACTAACATCAGTAAGGTAATGAGGCCTAGTTGCATAGGTAGTATTATCGTACCTAGAGCTTGGTGACCAGCGTTATTGAATCCATGAATGTACAAGGAGGAAGCCGCTAAAGAAGATGAGTCAATTTTAATCTTAGGTAGTATATCCATACCACAAACATTGAGTGTCGAACCGATGTTAATGAGAGCATGCCTAATACTGACGTTGTTGACATTGACTATAATCATCAAAGGCTCTGCTTGTTTCTACACATCTGGAGGTGGGATTTCTTATGGGTGGAATGTGATATTCGGTGAATCTGCACGAATATGAGCCAACAACACATTAAAATCCATAGGCCTAGTGGAGGCAGGTAAGAGGATCTTTTGTAAAGCTTCCTAAAGAATCTCTTGATAAACTAGAGCAGTCTAAAGAAAGGACCAAAGAAAGATCTTAGTTGGAGTAACATGAAGTTTCTTGACAAGATCACAGTCACTTGGTGCTTTGATTGTAGGATTAGGTGTTGAAGGAAGCCTTGGTTGAGAAGGTGGTAAAGGATTAGTCATAGAAGGTTGTGAAGTAGGAACAAAAAGTTGTTGATTCATATTTTGTTTGTTACTCCTTGTAGGATATGTCTTCCCAATAGTGTTATAAGATATAGAGTCTATAGCTTTCATGAACATTGAATACAATTCTAGTGAATCACTACAACACAAGATTCCATAGAAAGAATATTCGGTTGGGGTTATGTAGATGACAGGTTTCTTAGGGATCAGAGGAGCCACTGATACCACCACCACATTTACCGATCCCTCAGCCTGTTGAGAGGAGGCTCGTTCAGGAGATTTGCGGATAGGGGAGAGTGATTCTAAGAAATCATATAGAACATCCTCTAGCATATCAAAATATTCCTCAGAAAATTTGTCATCATGAATGTGCAACATCATAAAGAAAGTTTTGATGTTCACATTAGGCTCACCAAAATGTGATATAAGAGGGATTCGTTGCACACAAGTCTCTCCTTTCTTGAGAGAGCACCAAGGAATGAA
>VDFB02335944.1:0-15986 GCA_007258455.2 Sequoia sempervirens
GTTTGGAAGTATCCCCATCCCAAGTCTGTTGTTTTGTTGTAAGTTATTGTGTCATGACTGAAGTTTTTGTCCTTGTTGATTGTGTAGTCTGATTGTTGAAGTATTCATTTTATTTATGGTTCGTGTTTAATTAATTAATCTTATTTTATAAGATAATTGATTAAAATTGTCTTGTTGTTTTGATTTAATTGTGAGTTAGTAAATTGTTAAATTTAAATATATTGTAAATTAAAAAGTATTTAATTAATTAAAATGCAAGAAATTAAATTAAATTAATATTGATGAGGATAATTAAATATTATCTTTTTATTAATATTAAATTAGAAAATCATGTGTGGATAATATCTTGATTAAATAAATGATTTTAATTAAAATTTAGATAAGTTGTGCTTTTAAAAGCTAGAAAAAGGACCAATAAGAAAAGAGGATTTTTGAGAAAAGAAAACTGAAAATCTTTATTGATTTTGATTTTATTTGATTATTTATTATTATGAAGAGGGAATTATTCAAATATAGAAGATTTCTCTGTTGTTTTTGGATCTATAAATGAAAATAAAAGAAAATAGCTTTGGTTGTGCTTGGAGGTAGAAAAATTGTTTGAAGAAAAGAAAGATTGGAAAAAAAAAAGAGAGCTACAGGAGGAATTCGAGAGGAGGCTATAGAAGGGATTCTTCTTCAGATGAAGGACTCCAAGTTTTCTCCTTTTAAGTTATTAATATTTTATTATTTTGTAAACAAATCTGGTTGCTAGGTTTTCGAAGATTGATTGAATGAAGTTTTGTGATTTAAATACTTATTGTATTTATACTCTTCAATCTTCTGTAGAAAACTTTAGCAAAACCCCTTTGAAATTCTTCAATATATTTTAATAGAGAAATTTATTGTTTGAAAAGAAAATCAGTTTTCTTTTATGGGTTAAAATTTTATACTAGAATTATATACAGGGATTGATAGAAAATCAATTTTATTTATATTATTTGATTTATATATATATATATATTCTGTTCTTTTAGAATAAAAATAATTTAAAAAATAAAAAATAAATAATACATATTCATTAATCTTCATTATTTTGGATTCTAATATATTATTTTCTTAAATTAATTTAATGCATATAATTCAAATTTTGAAAAATTATAGAATAAAATTATTGCTTCGAATTTTGTGTTTATTGAAAACGAAATTGAAAAGAAAATTAAATTAAATTAAACTAAATGAAATAATAAATATAAACTTTAAATTGTGTAAAATAAAATAAAATTTTAAATTTTAACAAGGGGTGGGAGGTTGGCCAAAGCCGTACCCCCACGGCCCTGTGGTCAGCTATACGTAACCACTATGGGCTACACATAACAGCCAAGGCTACGTACGACAGCCAAGGCTGTTGGTCGCAGCCTTTGGGGGCTGCGTACCCCCATAGTACAAGGTAATGTGGCTTAGGTGTAAGGGGCTACGTGCCTTTAGTTTTTTTTTTCAAATTTTAAATTTGCTTTTGGACTTGAGTGCGATTTGATTTATTTTATTTTTATATTTATATATTTTTTGATATATATTTACTATATATTATTTAATATATATATTTATTTATTTATTTATTGAGTTTTAAATTTTTACTTTTTTTATATTATTTGAATATGACTTAATTTGAATTTGTTTTATAAATAATTTTATAATTTAATTTTTACTTAATTCAAATTTAGTTGATAATATAATTTTATATAGTTAATTAATATATATAATAATTTTCTAAATGATATTTAATAAATTTTATAATATGTTTTTGATAAAATGATTTTTATTAAAAAATGCTTTACTCTTAATAATTTAAAATATATATATGTGTGTGTGTGTGTGTGTGTGTGTGGAATTAAGATAATTTTCATGATAGATTTTATAAGTATAAATTTTTATATTTGTTTTAATTATATATATATATAAATGGACCTTATATGTTGAGAGAGTGGATAATTACATATTGTTTTTTATTTATTACAATGTGATAATGTAATCGAGAAAATTAGAGATAAATTATGTGTTAATTCTCAAGTAATTGATTTGTTTGATTGACAAAATTTATTATGTTTGAAATAAATTGTGTAGCACTGATTGTTTATTCTTGAGTCTTCATCAAAACTATTGTGATTTTCTTTTGATTGAGTTATGTCTCATAGGAAAACCCTAGAGTTAACTTGTCCGATTTTAGGAACCTGGGTTGTTTTTAGGACTTCCAGAGGTGGGAATACTGTTATCTATATTCAGTCTTGTAATTTGATGTTGTTCTTATGATTGGACTTGGATGTGATGTTAATGTACATTTGGATTGTACCATTTGTGAACATTATACATGTTATTTTGGGTGAGAGGGTTATGCCTCGCGATTGTTCCATTGTTGGTTCATTTTTCCTTGTTGATACAATCCTGTTGTATTGGGTATTTTGTGTTGAGTGTTTAGAGAGAGTGGCTCTAAGTGGGGGTTGGCGCACAAAGGGGCTGTCAGGGTAACCCACATAGAGTTAGATTAATCAGTGATAACCTAAGTAATAAATCATGGGTGGGGTTTAAACATTAATAAGATAATTGTGATGTCTTGTCTGCCTGTTAGTGCTATCATAGACTAAAGGGGACCGAGAAGGCTGTGGTTGGCAAGATCATTACCTTGTCTTCACAAAAGATTAACGATTCCGCATGAGTAACCCTATGGAGCGGCACCTTGAGATAGGTTGTCAAGAGAACCATAGATGGAGGCGACACCTTTACCAGGTAGTCAGGATAATCTATGTTGAGATGGAGGTGACACCTTGTAATAGGTTGTCTAGATAATCCATGTTAAACCATGCGATGACACTCTCCTCTAACATTCCTTTTTGTGGTAGTTGTTTCATTGAAGTCCTCTAGAAGTAGTTCTTGACATTATGTTTCTTGGTGATTTATCATTGTTGGATTTGTAAGTAGTCTTTGATATTATGTCTTGAGTTTTATTGATAATGTGTCCTGTGAATTGTTGTTGTAATTTTGGAAAGTGATATATGGTTATGTTCAAAAGTGGTTTGTTGTTATGCCTTCTAGATTTATCATTGTTTAGTATTTATGTGGTCTGTGACGTTAAGTTGTCTATCTAGAGTTAGACGTGCTTGGTTGGGGATCCTTCCTTGTCTACTCCTAGCATGGGGGTGGTTGGGTTGTAGTACCCCTCCTCCTTCTGTTTGGATTTATTAATTTTCTATGTTCGGTTGCTACTTGTGACTATGATGGTACTGTTATTGTGTGATTTGGTTAGTTAGACTTTTGATGATGCTGTTATTCCATTAGTAGACATGATCATTTCATATGACATTGTGGTTGGTAATGTTAGTTGACTTTCAGAATTATGATATGATGCAGGGATTTAATTAGATATGTTATGAGATGATTGTTAGTTAGAAATGTTGATTTATTGGTTAGATTATAATTGTTAGAATAGGTGTGATGAAGGACAATATGGCATCACTCATTTGCGAGTGCCCTGTTATGTTGCGATTCCTTCTCACAATGTAGTACTTTAATTTAATGCTTCGATTATATATATATATGTATGCACATGTACACAACTTCGTTTGTATGTAGGAATTGCAGGTACAAGTCTTGATTCCACCTGCTTCGGCAGGATAGGGCGAGCACCAATAGCCCAACGGTTAAATGTTGAAACAGAGGTGACGATGAAGTCCTCCCGTCCCATGATGTTAGATCGTCTCATTTTGATTGGTATTGTTCATGTTTGTAACTGTCGTCAGTTGTGGGTTGTGTCTTGTATTTTATCGTCTTTTGATTAATGTTAGTACTTTATATGTTGTGGTGTATTCGATTTTAATGATGGAAGTAATTGTGGTTTTAATGTTAGATTTAAATTCTTTTTAAATATTTAGATGATTTTAATTATTTTGAAAGTCATAGATTTCATTTAAATAATAATTAAATATTAAATGTGTTTTAACTATTTTAATCAATTATCTGGTGGAGGATAATTATTAGAATAATTTATTTAAATTAAATAAGTAATGTATTGTGCAAGTAAAGTTGCAAAAACAAAAATTAAAACAATAAAACAAATAAAAGAATAAAAAGATTGTGGGGGCCAATAAGAATACAGATATGAGTAAAAAGCTTGCTTTTAAAAGAATTGTTTTCTTTTATTTTTGATTTTTTTTTTAGAGTTTTGTGAGGGATGAACAATATCTTTTATGAAATTATGTATTTTGTAAGTTTTAGACAGACAGAGGATGGGGGATACAGAAGTTGCACAAGTATTTGGGTTATGGATTTTTTTTGAATCTTGGAAAAGAGATTTTTCGATCTTGGCTATATTTTGAGGAGGGTTTTAGAAAGGGATTATCAATCTATTAGAGTTCTGAACAAAGAATCGGATCCAAGTTCGAGGGCGCAATTCTGTAGAGGAGATTTGGAAGCATGAACAAGGAGCTCTTTGAGGTCATCGGATTCAGGCAGTCAACATCAGATTTTCGAGAGCGTAGGACTACAAGTTCCACCCTCTTTCCTCTTAATTGTTTTTGAATCTGCAAAAAGAATAGAAATGTGTTTTGAGTCAATCTTTACTTTTAAAAGAAAATCTTTTGAGAGTTAGATAAAAATAATATCTCTGAGAAAAGAAAATAAAGAAATAAATAGGCCCTCTTGAAAGAAAATTATTTTCAAAATTTGAAATCATTTCCATTGCAACAAACAGAAAGAAATTATGTTAAAATCCGTTTGAATATGCCCAATTTTTCTCTATTGTTTACTATGGAAAAAAGACCAATCTTTTTATTTTAATGAGTTTGAAATATTCTATTATTATATATTTTTTTTTCTGTTATCTTAAATGTATGATTTGTTGTTTTTACACAGAAGAAATGTTTCTCTGCATATATATATATAAATATATATATATATATATATATATATATATATATATATATATATATATATATATGTATATATATATATAGGTATATATATATATATATATATATATATATATATATATATATATATATATATATATATAAATATATATTTTTCATATATATATATAAATATTATATATATACAGATATCTATATTATTGCTCTTAAATTAAAAATCTGTGTTCAAGTAGTTGAAAATTTGTTATTATTGAAAATAAAATTATAGCTGATTTTCATTAGCGTCCGTACCAGGGAAAGGACAGAATTATATTTTAAAACAAAAAGAAGAAAAAGAATAAACTAAAAATAAAATAAAATTTTATAAAAACAAATATATGTTTTATAATATGGCAGAGGAGAGGGACGGCGCAGGCCGTACCCCCTCCCCTCCCCTGCGCCAGGCCACGGACTGGCACAGCAGTCCATGGACTGCTGGCGCAACAGTCATACAGACTACCGCGCGCAGTCCGTAGGACTGGCCAGTGGTCCCTTTTGGGACGGACTTTGTCTTTTTAAATTTTTTTTATTATTTATTAAAATTTATTAAAATTTGGTTTTTATTTATAAACATGTACATATTTATTAATATATTTTAAATATTTGTTTTATTTAAATTTAATAATATATTCTCATATATTTCTTAAATGATAATGATATATATATATAATGTGTATATTCACTATTTGCGTATAATTATATTCATTTTTGATTATTTGTAAAAATTTGAGAATTACAAGAAAGAGAAATGTGAATGGACATATATTTTATGTGTATATATATATCTAAATATATATATTACATATATGTAATAAATTGTATTTATAATAGTTTGCAAGTTTAGAATTTATTGATTGGATCTCTTTGTGAAAATCGTAGAGTTGGATTTTTTTGGGTTATTAAATAAAAAAAATTATGTATGGTGGTGAAATTGTTACTGTATGTTTTAATTTTTAATGGTCTCTCGAGTTTCTTTGGTCAAAGGTTTAATGTTATCATTTTATTTTGGTCTAGTTTTTCCTTAGATGTGTGAACCCTATTGTAATAGTGAGTTCAATTTTAGTTATCGTTAAACTTGGTCTTCTCCAGAGGCATGAATTATTTCCTTGGATGTTTATTTTGGTATTTCTGTGATTAGATCATTATATGTTTTTTTTTTAGCGTTATTATTCGGAAGGGTTGTACATGCTTGTAGTTGTTGTGGTTACAATTTATCGCGAGATGGATTTACTTCTCATGTTCTTGTTGTTCGAATTTTATGCTTCAAGTGTTATCCTCCTTTTGGTTATACTGTTGGAGTTGAAACTTATTGGTATTCTGCTTGGAAGGATTGAACGGATTTATTGAGATATGATTATGAATTATCACGAGATGGGTAATGCCTCGCGTGGCTTGGTGTCAAGTTATTTGCTTTTATGTTTTGGTTCAACCCTTGCCTAGTTTTGATTTATGTTAGGGGTCATAGGGAGAGTGGCTCTTCGTGGGTGCCAGCGCCTCAGTTGGAGGAAGTGCCAGGGGAACCCACATAAGATTAGTTAAACAAGTGATAACCTAAAAATAGAATTTAGGGGGATGGGTAGTAAAACATTAACAAGATAATGATGAAGCCTCATCCACCTGTTAGTGCTAGCACAGACTAAAGGGGACCGAGAAGGCCGTGGTTGGCAAGGTCGTTGCCTTGTCATCATGAAAGGTTAACGACTCCGCATGAGTAACCCTATGGAGCGGCACCTTGAGATAGGCTATCAGGAGAACCATAGGTGGAAGTGGCACCTTAACTTGGTTGTCTGGAGAATCCATGTAGAGATGGAGGTGGCACCTTGTGATGGGTTGTCTAGAGAATCCATGTGAAACCATGCTATGACACTCTCCACTAGACATCCTTGTTGTTTTTGTTTCTTGTTGCCTCTGGATATTGTTATTTTTATGTTGTTCTGATTATAGGGCTAGGGAATCCATAGGTGGGTGCCGGCGCCTCAGTTGGAGGAAGAGCTAGGGGATTCCATGAGAGTTATGTGATGACCCTCCCTACTTGACACCCATCTGACTTGTTCTTGTTGCCTATTGGAATGGTGTATTGAATGGTTGATTCAGAGTTATTATGGAATTGTGTTCTTTATATTGGTTCTAATTTATTTGGAAAAGTATTTTGGGTGTTGGTTCGGTTCCTCTGGATGTTATCTCTTTATGATGTTTCTTTGAATTTTTTTGTGAATTTGATTCATGATTGTTAATTGATAGTACTTCATATTATTGTGATGAGTTTCTTGGTTTTAACTTGTCATGTGGTCTGCGAACGTTGTTGGTTGTTCATCGTATGCTTTGAGTTGTATTAGATTTGTATCATAATGTGTTGAGTTGGTTTTGACATTCATGGTCGGGTTCACTTCCTCATCACCTCTGAGCACGGGGGGTGAGTTACTTGTAATTCACATGGTTGGGTGGAACGTGCTCCGCACCCGTTGGGTTCCCCATCAACGTCTTGTCTTCTCAGCATTCCGCAGTGGAGTTGTACCAGTGATCAGTTGTACTTTATGTTTCATTATTCTTGTATCAATCCCTATGTTGGGAAATTCAATGTAATTCATGTATCAAAGAAAATTGTAATGTAACATTATACCAATGATGTAATAGTTAGGTTCTTTGTAACTCTATTAAGAGATTTATCATGGATGTAATTATGCGATGTTTATCATACTCGCATCATAGCTATCGGATGTATCATTGTATATGGTTATCATAAATTAAATGGTTATGTTATATTCTTTATCTTTATTTATGTCGAGTGTTGCGAAGTAACCTCGCGTGCCCCAGAGAACTAAGTGTGTTAATGTTATGTAATGTGCTATGTGATTATGGTTAAGTGTTATTACATGTTTAATTTAATTATTTAAAAAAAAAATTATTCGCTTTGTGTGTGTTCTCTGGGGTTTGCACGACGGGCGTTACAACTTGGTATCAGAGCATAGGTTCATACACTGGGCACTATGTGTGCTCACTATGTAACCTTGCGTTTTGTCCCTAGAGTCTAGAGTTTCATTTGTTTTGTTGTGTTTGTTGTGAACCCAAGTTTCTTCTGTTAGTCGGTCTCAGGGCAATGGTGCAGGAAACTGATGGAAAGGATAGGACCCTCGGTGTAGTGCGCAATGCACCGATATCCTTCCTATCAGGGATGCACTATGAACCCTTGTGTCATTGTGTGATGTGGTTTCCAGTGATGTGAGTTATGTGTGTGGTTTTTGGCGTGATCTCTGCATGTTTGTTGTGTGCTTACTCTTATCTATTTAATGGCTTCCTGGAGTAAGCCATATCCTTGGGGGGGAGGATGTAATACCCCCATGTTACTAATACTTGTATTATTATTTCTTACTCTTATGTGTGAGCTTGATTCTATTCTCTGTTGGTGATTAGTTCACCGTCTTGGTGTGGGTGGATGCCTCCCGTATTAGGGAATCTTATTTCCTTTTGTTTACCGGCTTCCAGGAGTAAGCCGATTTTATGAGGGGGAGGATGTAATACCCCTCCTCTTACTGGTAGGATTTAGTATTTTTCAATGCGGTTGTTTGCTACTTGTGACGATGATGATATTGTTTGAGTTGGATAGTTAGACATTTGAGGATGCTGTATTCCATTAGTAGATTGTTGGTGATTATGTTTATGCACTTGAGGATTTGATTATTTCATTTGACATTGTGGTTGGTTAGATGTTAGTTCATTTTCATAATTATATTATGATGCAGTGATTTAACTAGATATGTCATGAGATGAATTGTTAGTTTAGAAATGTTATTTTATCAGTTGATTATAATTGTTAGAATAGGTGTGATGAAGGACAATATGGCATCACTTGTTTGCGAGTGCCCTGTTATGTTGCGATTCCTTCTCACAATGCAGTACCTTAATTTAATGTTTCAGTTTTATATATATGTATATATGCACATGTACACAACTTCGTTTGTATGCAGGACTGCAGGTACAAGTCTCGATTCCACCTGCTTCGGCAGGACAGGGCGAGCACCAATAACCCAACGGTTAAATGTTGATACAGAGGTGACGATGAAGTCCTCCCGTCCCATGATGTCAGATCGTCTCGTTTGTCTGGTATTGTTTATTTTGTGAATTTGTCGTCATTTGTGGCTTGTGTTTTGTGTGTTGTCGTATTTTGATTAATGTGGTATTTTATAAGTTATGATTATTTAATTGATGTTGATATTTTATAAGCTATGAATTAGTTAATTAAATGGGAATAATAATTGTTTATTTTAATGTTATTTATTTGTATGAAAATATTTAAATGTTTTATTTAATTTTTATAAAGTCATGTGTTTTGATTAAATGATAATTAAATATTAAAGGTATTTTAATTATTTTAATTAATTATCAGGTGGGGATAATTATTATAATAATTTATTTAATTAAATAGAAAATGTGTTGTGCAAGTAAAGTGGTAAAAATAGAAATTAAAACAATAAAACAAATAAAAGAATGAAAAAGTGGTGAGAACGAATAAGAATACAAAGCTAATTAAAAAGATGGCTTTTAAAGAATTGTTTTGTTTTATTTTTTTATTTTTAGAGTTTTTGTGAGGGATGGACAATATAATTTTAATTAATTAAGAATTTTGGGGGTTTTTTGACACACACACAGAGGTTTGTAGAGACAGAAGATGAGGGATTGAGAGGTTGCACAAGTTATTATGTATTTTTTTTTGAATCTGAAGAGAACAGGGGTTTTTGGATCTTTTGGTAATTTGAAGGGAGTTCTAGAAAGGGTTTGGGAATCTATTACTAGTTATTTTGGAGTCTTCTGAACAAAAGGATCGGGTTCGAGATTTGAGCATGGTGACTCATAGTAGATTTGAAGCAAGAAGGAGAAGTTCTTCGTAAAGGCCGTCTGGAACCAGCTTCATCAGATTATCAAAGAAGCGCAGGACTCCAGGTTCCCGTCTCTATCTTTGATTGTCTCTAAATCTGCAGAATAAACACAAATTTATGATTTGAATGAATTTGTGTTGCAAATAAAGTAAAAATTAAAATCTGTCTGTGACCTAGATTTAAATGATTCTTTGAAGATTAGAAAATGAATAGTCAAATAGGTTTTCCTGGAAGAGAAAATTCATGTTGAAATTAGAAATCTTGTTTTGCAAACAAACTTTAAATAAACACTTCAATTTGCGTTTGGATATATTCAACCTCTCTATTATTTCTGTGGAAAAGAACGACCTTTATTTGTTTTAATGAAATTGAAATATTGTTTCAAGAATCAATAATATGCATTTAAAATCATGGAGATTCTGTTTGTTACACAGAAAATTATTTTGCCTGTGTGTAGATTATTGTTTTATATTTGTGTTATATATATATATATATATATAATTTTATATATAGTGTTATATTTATTGAAATTGTTTTGTTATGTGTTAAAAAAAATAAATAAAAATAAATAAATTTTCATTATATTGGGAATTTCGAATTCCATTCTGTACCAATCGAATGAATTTCATTCTCTGGTTTTCCGTGCTTTAAAAAAAAAATATATTTATATAAAATAAAATTGTCCTTTTTTTAAAAGATTGTAAGTCAAAAATTTTATTAAAAAAAAAACCTGTATGTAAAAAGGTACCCATGGGCGTTCGCGTCGAAGTCCGTGACAAGGGACGGATAAAAAATTTATTTGTTTTTATAAAAAGAATTTACTCGTTTTCCAAAATATAATATATTTAAAAAAAAAATTAAATTAAATGTATGGGATAGAGGGGGGCGGCTGGGCCGTACCCACCACATTCCCTTATATTGTGGCTGGCACAGTAGTCTGTGCGTACAACAGCCGGCGGACATAGAAGTCCGTGCATACCTTAGCCGGCGGTACTGGCCTCACAGCCCTGTTGGGCTTTTAAAAGTTTTTATTTAGTTATTATTTTTATTTATTTATTATTGTTATTTATTTATATATTTGAATATATTTACTTTATTAAATAATATAATTATAATTTATGTTATTTAATATTTGCTTGTTTTTATAATTATATATATATTTAAATATATATATGTATATAATTATTATTTAAAAAAAAAGAAAAAGAAAAATATATATATATGGAAATAAAGAAATGTAATATTCTTTGAGATAAAATATTATTGATTTTTAGTATAATATAATTTAATATATATTTTTTTAGATATTTACTGGATGTTCTTTGTTATGAAGTAAATATGTTGACGTGGGATTATAAACTTATTGTGTATTTTATGTTGTTTCAAAATTAAAGTGTAATTATAAGTATTTAATTTCATATTAATTTATTAAATGGAATTTTTGGTATTTTATTCATAATGAGAAATAATGTTTATATATAGAGATTTATAGGTTAAGAGGGCATTATTTTATCAATCGTTATGTTGAACATATAATATAAAAGAAAATTAGCTCTATTTTGTATTGTATATAGATCAATTTGAGTAGTTGTATATTTATCTTATTTGAAAATATGAATCTTATTTATTTTATTTTATTTTTGTAACGATTTGCAAAATGGGTGGAATTAATTTTATTGTTTGAATGGAGTGAATTACATTAATTTGGTGTAGTCTTGCAAATTGTATTTTTAGTTTTCCTTCATGTTATGGGTTTCTATGTCTTTCTTCATTTAGTGTTGTCGATGCGAGAACTATAGTTTGTTTACGAACCTTAGTTCTAGAAGCGTGCATTAGTCTGTGAATGTTATTCTCGTTTTGGTTAAATTCTTGAAGTTGATATTTGTTGCTATAATGTTTGGAAGGGTTGTACGTGGTGGTTGAGTTTTGTTTATGAATTATCGCGAGATGAGGAATGCCTCACATGGTTGGTCTTGAGATTATTTACTTTAATTGTTTTGGTACAACCCTTGCCTTATTTTAGTTTCTGTTAGGGGTCATAGGGAGAGTGGCTCTTTGTGGGCACCGGCGCCTCGGGTAAGAGGAAGTGCCAGGGGGACCCACGTAAGAGTAGTTAAACAAGTGATAACCTAAAAATAGAATTTAGGGGGTTGGGTTAGTTAACACATAACAAGATAAAAACATGCACCTCACCCCTGCCGTTAGCGCTTTCAAAGGCTAAGGATGGGTGGGAAGACCTGGTTGGTAAGGTCACTACCTTGTCTCTATGAAAGGTAAGTGGCTCCGCATGAGTAACCCTATGGGGCGGCACCTTGAAATAGGATGTCTGGATAACCATAGATGGAGGCGGCTCCTTGAGCTAGGTTGTCTGGATAATCCATGTATAGATGGAGGCGGCACCTTGTGATAGGTAGTCTGGCGAATTCATGTAAGGCCATGCGATGACACTCTCCACTAGACACCCTTGTTCTTGTTTCTTGTGTTCTGGATATTGGATCTTTATGTTTGTTTTGAGGGCTAGGGAATCCATAGATGGGTGTGGCGCCTCAGTTGGAGGAAGAGCCAGGGGATCCCATGAGAGCTATGCGATGACCCTCCCTACTTGACACCCGTCTGACTTGTTTCTTGTTGCCTATTGGAATGGTGTATTGAATGGTTGATTTAGAGTTATTATGGAATCATGTTCTTTCATTGGTTCTGATTTATTTGGAAATGTATTTTGGGTGTTGGTTCGGTTCCTCTGGATGTTATCTCTTTATGATGTTTCTTTGAATTCTTGTGAATTTTGTTTCATGATTGTTAATTGATAGTACTTCATGTTATTGTGATGAGTTTCTTGGTTTTAACTTGTCATGTGATCTGTGAACGTTATTGGTTGTTCATCGTATTCTTTGAGTTGTATTTGATTTGTATCATAATGTGTTGAGTCGGTTTGACATTCATGGTCGGGTTCACTTCCTCATCACCTCTGAGCACGGGGGGTGAGTTACTTGTAATTCACATGGTTGGGTGGAACGTGCTTCGCACCCGTTGGGTTCCCCATCAGCGTCTTGTCTTCTCATCTTTCCGCAGTGGAGTTGTACCAGTGATCAGTTGTACTTTATGTTTCATTATTCTTGTATCAATCCCTATGTTGGGAAATTCAATGTAATTCAGTTATCCAAGATTGTAATGTAATATTAAAACAATGATGTAATAGTTAGGTTCTTTTGTAACTCCATTAAGAGATTTATCATGGATGTAACTGTGAGATGTTATTATGTTCGCATCATGATTATCGGATGTATCTTTGTTTATGGTTATTGTAAATGTATATGGTTATGTTGTAATCTTTATTTTGATTTGTGTTTAGTGTTGCAATGTAACATCGCGTGCCCCAGAGAACCAAGTGTATTAATGTTATGTAATGTGCAATGTGATTATGGTTAAGTGTTATTACATGTTTAATTTAATTGTTTTGAAAAAAAAAAAAATATTTGCATTGTGTGTGTTCTATGGGGTTTGCATGTCGAGTCACACATTGTAATTAATTTGCAGAGTGATTCAAGAAGTGTATCAAAAAGCGTTATCCATTCCCATTACTCTTTTCTCTTTTTAAGGTTTCATTTCCTTTTCCAAAACCTAATCTTGAATTCAATAGATAAAATTAAAATTTATTTCTTGCATTTCATTCTCTTATTAATTCGAAAGAAATAATGACAATTTCATTTCCATCTATGCATTCATCATCCCGAAAGAATTAGGAAATGCAATTACAACTTTGTAAAATAAAGGTAACTATTTACTCTCAATGACAAGTAAATAAATATTTATTTATAAAATAAGGATTTAACTCAAGACAATAACTTTTGATTTTAAAACAATTGAATAATTATTTAATTTTCTAGACATAATCTTTCACTATAGACAAAGAGGTATAATCAAATTTTGATTAAAATTATTTCTTCCATTTAACTATACTTTTTATATTTTCACCACATATGATTAAATACCAAGAAAAACATACAATTATGAATTTAATTAAATTAAAGCTACATGCATGTAAATCACACGGTGTGCATGTGTGTGTATGCGAGAGTTTTATTCCTACTATACCCTTCCAAGAAGCTAACCTTCTCTCCTTAGCCATACCCTTGGTCTTCGATGACCTACATCTCAATACCCTCAGGTAAAGCATCAATAGATTAGTATCCGCATAAAGATATAAATCAAAACATTAAACTTATGAATTAAAATAATAATATTTTCCATTTTTCATCACATTCAAAATAAATTGCATTTCTAAGCATTCACTTTTACTAAATTAAAACAACATTTCATATTTCATCACACCAAAAATAATACCATAGTGTTCATTATGTAATCTACTACACATCCAAACATATGTCAAATCCACTCAAATCCAAAACAAGGAGCATCAGAGTTCAAGACGTGACAAATTCAAAGTAAAGCATAATTTATATTAGTGGAAAGTTAAAAGTCATCAACCACACCCTACAAATACCCATCATGATCCTACACATACGCATTCCATGTTGAACGTAGTAGCCGATGTGTAGGTGTTAAGGCTCTTGCCATTGCTTGATATTTTCACACACCTCCTAATCACCTATAGTACAAAATTGAAAAATCATGCAATCTCCCTTGTCCATATTGTCCATGTGTTTGCATTTGAACTCTTAAACGAATTCCATTTTACAAATCCATTAATTGTTGCACAATCTTGTTGAGAAAAAATATCATTTTCTTCAACTAACCAAAAGAAGTGTTGAATTATTGAGCTCTCACTTGTTCTTGTAGATAATTTGGTATTGCACCAATCTACAATTGTACGTGCATCTCTAAATTTCTGAGCATCCTCAAATTTTAGTTGCTCTCTAGCAAGAGCTCTTTTTCACACATGCACCTGCTCCATCGTGTTCCCTTACAATGTCCAGCTTAAAAAAAAAATCATGTTGTGGATATTATTTTCCTTATGAACTCTACATAACCAACAAAACATTCTAGCATGTTTGAATTAACCCATGCAATTATTTGACCATATGAGATGTTCTCTCATTTGAATTCCTCTATCTTTTAACTTTTTATAAAATATATCAAAACAATATTGAACAACTAGGATGAATGTAATCAATTATCACTTACATAAAAATGGCACTCTCTCAAAAAAAATTATATTATCTTCTCTATTATCATCTGCATTTCTATAAACAATATGAACAAATATAGCTACTTGCACTGAATTATAATACTGTGATTGAATTTCTTCTTGTGGAGCAAGAGTATAATTTTCAACAAAATCAACAACTGACAATATAGTTCCAATTGGGAATGTGTTTTTACATAAATGAAATTGATTATCAAGCCAATGAGCATTCTGAGAGTGTTGAAAATATTTAGGTACAAACTTATCTTTAAATTCTTTAATAAATGGATGCACTAAATTTTTCCACAATTAGCTCAAATCCAATTTTTCCATCTTTTAAAGAATACTCAACATTTTAAAAAAAATTTACATCCACTAATTGTTTTCAAATTCATCTAAACTACTTCATGCATAGATTCTCCTAACAATGAAGTTACCACATCATATCACATTCTCCAAAAATACATGCTTTTAAATAAAATAAGTTTCCATTAAAGGGTTCACAAACAAACCTGCTATAAAATCTTTGATTCTTTCAGGTGGCATATTAATACCACAAATGTCTTGCATAATTTAGTTAGCATGCAAAGTGCATCGTATATATCAAAAACTATCATAATAATAATGAAATTGTACATGATTCTTACAACAAGAGATTCATTTCTTATTAATTCTAGCATACCAAGGTTTACACTTTTCGAATGATCTTTGACTTATGTTAATATTTAATGGTAAGATTGAAGCATCTAATTTTTTTTATATATTTCAGTTTGATTCATATCTAAGAGATCCTTTGGATGAGGTTCACGAATTTTGGAATCCACCCTTAATTTTAAGACATCTCTAATGTTAGGTGGTACTCTTGTATTATCATACCAAAATTTTTCGATTAAAAATTTAATTTCATTAGTTAATTTCATGTCTGATCTTGGGAGTCTACCACTAAAACTCCAACATTGATTAATTGGATTCTTTTCAATACTTTCTCTTCTTTTAGTAGCTCTTATCAAATTTTTAGGATTTACTTTT
>VDFB02335945.1:0-11287 GCA_007258455.2 Sequoia sempervirens
CATATGACCTAGTAATTGATGACATGTTGATACTATTGAATGAACAAGACAACTGAGAAGGGGGGTTAAATAAGTTATAGAAAATTAAACCTTCAAAAACCTCAACAGTAATTAGATCCACATGCATTCATTAAACCCTTATTCTATTAGTATGATTAAACATGAAATGTAGATAAAAGAAACTAAAATCACAACAACATACACAAGAGAACACCAGATTTATGTGAAAAACTCAATGAAGAAAAAATGATGGTGAGGATTAGCTCACAATATAAGTGATGGAAAATATGATACAAAAGGGATCATTGCTAGAATAGGACACACTATCCAAAAAATCCTACAACCAGGACTCACTGCCATAGAAAGAAATATAAAAAGATAGAAGGATGTTACACAAAGAATAATTTTCAATGCAACAAGGAATCCACCACAACCGCTCACACACTTTCGTAGCTTGGCATGAATGATTTTGGATGCCTTTAGTTCACTTCCTTCTGGAACCGTAACACTAAAATTTGAATTGCTCTACTCAAATTCATATCACACACATCACTCACATCAATCTCACACCTATCTTGATTCTTTCTTCTTTCATAATCAACTCACAAAACCATACATATTTATACCAATCTCAACCTCAAAAACCTTCTCTAATGTTGGAAACTAGTCATTATACATACAAATTCAAAATAGGTCAGCACCTAAACATTCCCACAATGGATAGGAGTGAAGGTGACCTACAAAAATCCTTAACGAGGACCCAAATAGATCCCAACACACCTCAACATGTTTTCCTAGGATCGCATGTAGTGTCAAACACAAGGTCAACCAACACCCATGCAAAACACCAAAAACATTAAGTACATGCTAAATCACAAATCAATCCATAATATTCAGACAACATAATTCACTTGAGAACAATCTAGAATAATCCACAAATTGCTTAAGATTCATCAAACACTTCATTCAAGCTTGCATTATACAAATACTTCAATCTCAAAATAATTGGTAACCCTTATTTGCATACTGATAAATGAAATTCACTCTGTACTACACCAAATCAAGTAGAAACTTGAATACATAAAGATACAAGTATTATAAGAAACTTCCCAAGTCCACACAACCTGTTCAACCAAACAACGGAGAAACACGAAGCAAATACATTTCTCCCAGACCACAAAAAACATCACTGAATAATTGGTTCACACACTGGTGAAAATATCTCCCACTGTACAATGATCCAGAATCCCAAATTCTGAATATAGAAATCATTGATAACCTTGAATAACTTGTAATATTTTCATAGGAATAACATCAAAATAGAAGAAATGTGGAGCACAATACCAGAGAACACTATGAACACTTGCACAACACAATTTATTTTGTTTATCAAAGTTTCTCAAAATCACTTATAAACCAAGTACTAGAGACATCATATCAGCTTATTACTTCATTCCAATTCATCTTTAGGCTCTGCAACAAAAAAGATAGCTCCATGTACTCACAACACTTCCTCAAGGTCTCAATTACTCATGCACAACTTCTTTTCCTCTTTTTCACAATTTTCTCAATATCCTTGACATCTTCATCATATAGTTGACATAAATGATAACACTAGTCAAGTAGACTTCCTATTGACATCAATGATAACACCTTCATACTTGCAAAAATCTCCCCCTTTTTCATTAATGGAAACAAAAGATGTGAAAAGCCACCAAAGACAACACAACAACTCTAAACACACTCTTTTTTTTTTCAAATTACATAGCCTACACAACATTTCTGAACTCTCCCCCCCTTACAGGAGTCTCTCTCCCTTTGACAATAATGTTTAGAAAACATGCACAACTTTCCCTACTTTTTCACATGATTCTCTCTCCCCCTTTGACATCAATGTCAAAGGATAAAATGTTTTGCATTGTTCTCCCCCTTTGACACTAAACCAAAATACCTGCTCTGAATACTCCCCCTTAGGAGTACACCCAAATAAATCAAAAACTCAACAAAAATGACAACACATGACACTACCCACTCCCCTAAGAGGTAGCCACCAACATAAGTCCAAAAAGGAGATAGATCTGTAGATCCATTGGATTGATGCATCTCTATGTGCATCTAGTTCAAACAGGGAGGGGCAATAACCCCCAACTTCTCTTGAAGATACTCAAAAGTATCTTTAGGAAGAGCCCTAATAAATATATCAACAATTTGATCCTTTGTAGGAACATACTCAAGCTTCACTTCATTCTCCATAACCTTCTCTCTCAAAAAGTGGTACCTGATAGATATATGCTTTGTCCTTGAGTGCATCGCTGGATTCTTTGAAATGTTAATTGCACTTGTATTGTCACATAAGATAGATATAGGTTCATCATATACAACTCTAATATCTTTCAATGTTTGTCTCATCCACAAAAGTTATGTACAACATGATGTTGCTGCAATATACTCAACCTCTATAGTAGATAAAGAAATTGAATCTTGTTTCTTACTCAACCATGATACCAATCTTCATCCAAGAAAGAATGCACCACCACTTGTACTTTTCTTGTCATCAACACAACTAGCCCAATCTGCATCTATATAAACACTTAATGTGAAATTGGTATCCTTAGGATACCACAAGCCATAATTTGGAGTGCCTCTTAAATATCTAAATATCCTCTCCACTGTTGCAACATGTGTTTCTTTAGGATCTTCTTGAAATCTAGTTATAAGACAAACTCCATGCATGATATCTAGTCTAGTATTAGTTAAATATTGTAGTCCACCTATAGTAACGGAAAAGTAAGCATTTTTCCCTACTTGGTTTTATAATTGACATTAAAACTGAGTTAATGATGTTTTGGAGTGGTGTTGTAAGGTGTTGTACACATTCACATTATTCTAGGACCTTTATTTAACTAAAACAATCCTTAATTGATCTTTTGCAAAGGTGTTGTAAAGTGTTGGAACACACTTTCACATTTTTCTTGGATGTATTTGCTTAATTAAGCCTAATGAGCCCATTTCTAATAAAATGTACCTAATGTGTACCTTGTTTAAGTGTTGTAAAGTGTTATAAAACACTTTCACATTTATCTAGGTGGTCTTAATTAATTGTGGGTAATTGGAGTAATTAACCCCCTTTTGATTCAAATTTATACCTTAATTCTGACACCTCTCGAGATCTATCTCGACAATCATAATTTAATTAACAAAATATTTCATTGGGAAAAGTTTGGTCTTGGTAAGTTGAGCCAAGACCCATTCACCCTTGATGGTGAATGGGTCCTCTCTTAACAGGACCCCCCTTTCTCAGTTGATCTAGAATGGGTTTTTAGCCCTCTTTCAATCCCCTAGGGTTAGGTCTTGGAAAACTTAGCCAAGACCCATTCACCCAAGATGGAAAAAGGGTCCTCCCTTATTGAGACTCCCCTTTTTGAATTTCATTCTAGTAGGAATTTAATAATGTTTCTTCCCAAATCTGGTGTGGGCCTTAGTTCTTTGGATTTTGAGGTTAATCTCCTAATTTAGTACAAATAAGGGGTTAATTCACATAGTTTCACCTAATATTTTCAAGACAGCATCCTAATACTTTACAAGAGCATTATAGAGCATTTCAAGAGCATTCGTAAGGCATTTTAAAGCATATTTCAAGTGTTTATTGCAATAATTCAAAGTCATATCATCATGTCAAGGGTTTAATGCATTCATGTGTGTTGAACTAAGAAGTTAATGTTGTATTGAGGATCTATTTACAAGCATCATTTCACATCCAAGATCTACATTCTTCATGGCCACTACTTGCTAGTTTGCAGATTTGTTTCACAAGACAACATCTAAGGTGATATCATTTACATATTTCATATTTCATGCTTCAATTTCATTCATTTCATCACTTGGTTTTATTACCTACAAGGGGTTTGACTGAGGCAAACCCCCATTTACTAACAAATCAATGAATTTTTCTACCCTTGAGTATGTGATTGCAGATTTATAGGTTGAAGATCAAGTTGAGCAAGATTTGGAGAAAAATTGTCAAAGTTGCAAAGTTGGAAAAAGTTGTCATTCAAAGTGAAAGACCACAAAAAGAGCTCTACAGAATTGCATACAAACTTCTAGAAGCTAATAACAGGGAATTTAAGAGTGTAGACATCAAGGAACAAGATCCTAAAATTAGTTTTCTGAAACCCTAAAAGGACCTATTCACCACTAAAGGCGAATGAGTCCTCTGTAGCTCCAAAACAACTTTCTAGCTAGGTACACATCTTTTTATGCTCTAAAAACATCCCCAGTAGTTGCTATAACAGTCAGGTAGCATTTCTGATTGTTATTGGCATCTTATTTTACATAATTTGAGTGATAAAGGTGGGTATGTGCAGGATCATCATGGAAAAAATAGGCCCTTAAGTGGCAAAAAAATCAAAAAAATCAGAGTTAGGCAACTTGACATAAAAATTTGAATAAGTTATCTATATTATTTTAAAAATATGTAAAAATAGAATATGTAGAAAATTGAATGTAGTTTCTAAACTACTAGGTTTTGTTTAAAAATCTATTTGGTGAAAATTTGAAATTTCAATCATGATGGGACTTAAATTTGAGGAGAAAAATAAGAAGTAGGTAATACGTATGACCACCCTAACCACAATAAAATGATAATATTTTTTTATAATATTTTAGATATAAGTAGAGGACTCATGTCCCAATGTGATGAATATTTTTTTGTAATTTTTTTCCAAGTAAATAATTAATTATGATTTTTTTATTACAACTTTTAAAAAATATAAAAAAAAGTATGTTTGACCACCTTAACTTGGTCAAACTTCATGAAATTCATTTTTTCTTTTCTTAATCCTATAGTATGTGAAGCATAGAGATGTGACACATGTTTTGGATTCAAAAATGTGATACCATTTGAAAGCTATAGATGTTTTCAATTGGTTTATCAATCCCGGGGACTTTAGTCATAATTTGAATAGAAAATGAATAATAATTGCTATTATTAGGTCAAACTAAGCATAATTTATATTGGTGGAAAGAATATGGCTAAAAGCCCTTTTCATTTCATCAATTTTGGGTAAAAAAATTATATTTCCATACCCATCATATTGCCACTTTTTGGCCCATCATGATCTTGCACATACCCAGGTCTTAGAAAAACCAGTGGTCCATCATCTTGTTGATCCATTTTGGTGGACCCTATTTTTCACCTTTTCACCACCAATCATAGATCTATACTTTCTCTTATCAGCCTTAGGCGAGTCATCATATTTTCTTAGTTTACAACCAGTCACCATAGGAGTACATACCGGTTTGGAGTTATCCATTCCAAAATTCTTCAACATCTCTTTGACATACTTAGACTATGAAATAAATATCCCTTTATCTGTTTGATTGATTTGTAGCCTAAGAAAGAAATTCATTTCCCTAAGCATTGAAATTTCAAACTCTTTCTGCATTTCGTCTGCAAACTTCTTACACATAGCTTCATTTCCACCAAAGATAATATCATCCACATATACTACTACTATCAAGATTTTTTCTTCCTCAACTTGGAAGTAAATATTACTATCTATGGTGCCCTTACTGAATCTTTGATGCAATAAATATTTTTCCAATCTTGCATACCAAAATCTAGGAGCTTGCTTCAATCCATATAGTTCCTTCTTCAACTTACATACCATATTTGGTAGATCTAACAACTAAAATATTTCTGGTTGTTCCATGTAAACCTCTTCTTCTAACTCTACATTTAGAAAGCAGACTTCACATACATCTGATAAACTTTAAAGTATTTATGTGCTACAAATGCCAAAAATATTCTAATAGTTTCCATCCTAACCACAAAAGAAAAATTCTCCCCAAATTATATACCTTCCACTTGTGAGTAACCTTTACACACAAGTCTTGCCTTATTTATTACTACTCCATTCTCATTCATCTTGTTTTTGAATACCCACTTAGTTCCACTTATGTTTTTGTTTTCCGGTCTAGGGACCAATTCCCAAGTATGATTATTTTCAATTTACATAAGTTCTTCCATTTCCTTCATCTAATGTTCATCTTTATATGCTTCACTCACTATTTTAGGTTCAACTTTAGAAAGTAAACATAGATTTACCTCAACTTCAATAGCTTTGCTTCTTGTCAATACACATTTCCTCTTGTCTCCAATAATCTGATCTTCAAAATGATTCTTTTGCACATACTTAGGGGTTTTATGGGTCTTCTCTGGAGCTTCTTCCTCTTCATTCTGCACTTCTTGACTATCAACTTCTTCTTCTTCTTCTTCTTCTCTGTAATTCGGTTCATTTGACACATATCCATCTACTGTAATTGAATTCTACAAGCTTTCATCAATTTTAACATTTGCACTTTCAACTATCTTTCTCAGCCTCTTGTTGTAACATTTGTAATCTTTGCTTCTAATAGAATATCAAAGGAAGATACCTTCATCAAACCTTGCATCAAACTTTCCTAAGTTTTCTTCTTCCCTTTTGATGTAACATTTTCTGCCAAATACTCTGAAGTACTTCACAGTAGGAATCCTTCCATACCATAGCTTATAGAGAGTCTTTGTGTTGTTAAATTTACCTTAAAATTAGTTAAGTATGTAAATAACAATATGAATGGCTTCTCTCCAATAGGCTTCTGGTAGATTTTACTCTTTCATCATAGTCCTTGCAACTTCTTGAAAAGTTTTGTTTTTCCTTTCAAAAACTCCATTCTTCTGAGGAGTTCTAGGGGAAAAGAGATGTCTCTTTATTCCATGAACTTCACAAAACATGTTAAACTCATTGGAGGTGAACTATCCACCTCTATTAGACCTCAAACATTTGATTTTTCAGATCCATTTCATTCTCAACCATAGTTTTGAATTCCTTGATTTTATATAATGCATTAGATTTCTCTCTAAGAAATGTAGCTCATGTCACTCTAGAGTAATCATCAAACAAAAGCATAAAGTACCTATCACCTTGTAAAATTATCACCCTTGTAGGACCATAAATATTTGTATGAACTAATTCTAGTAGTCAGATAGCAGATTGTTCCTTTCCCTTGAAGCTACTCCTTGTTTTCTTTCCAAATTGACAACCCTCACAAACAACATTGATAGGCTTTATGAATCTAGGTAAATCTCTCACTGCATGAACTAAACTTATTCTTTCCAAATTATCAAAATTCATGTCACATCATTTGATGACAAAACCAACTATCATTAATTTGAGACATAAAGCAATGACCATCAACACCCTTAAGCTGATAGATGTTTCCATCTATTCTCTTACCAACAACAATCATAGTTTTGGACCCTTTCCAGATCTCACATGTTTCATCCTTAAACAAAATATTATATCCTTTGCTACAAATTTGTCCAACACTCAAAAGATTATGCCTTAAACCCTCAACATAGTAAACATTGTCATTATTATTCTTGCCATCAAAACTAATTGAACCTATTCCACAAATATTAGCTCCTAAACCATCTCCAAATTTAACTAATCCTCCATCATACTTTTCAAGTTTAACAAACTTACTTTTGTATCTATTCATGTGATTAGAGTAACCACTATCAATAACCCAGTAATTCTTATCTTCTTTGACATGAAAAGCAAATACCAAAGTACCTTCAACCTTATCCTTCATCTCTGGAACACCTTCCTTCACACAACTTTCAAGGTTAGCATAACCAAATTCCTCTTTTATGCCAAAAAACATTAATTATCATCAAAATATCCATAACTAGATTCATCATCAGAAATTCCAACATCTTCTCTCACATAGTAAGCTTTCTTAATCATTTTTCCTTTATTTTCCTTGTTCTTATTGTTTATAGCTCTTTTCAGGCATCTTGAAGCATAATGACCTATACCACCACAACTAAAAAAATTGAAGGGTAATTTACCTTGGTACTTACCGGTGCCCTTTTCATCTTCCTCGCAAATTTAGCTTCCAAATCATCAAGATCTTCTCCATTTGAATCTTCAACCTTCTCTGATTTACCAATCTTGAAAGAAGTCTCTACTTTTGTACCTTTCTTCAATTTTCTCATTTCAAATGCAGTTAGTGTACCAATCAACTAATCTCTAGAGTAATTGTCAAAATCTATAGTTTCCACTATAGCATATACCTTTTCAACATGGCTTGTGATAAATTGAGATATATATGTGTTGAAAGCAGAAACAAAACTGAGGTACAAATAAACACCAAAACAACCTACACCTCAAGATTAGCCTAAGTTGGAATCAACACAAGATAAAAGCAACAAATGGAACTTTATACCTTGTCTCGAATCGATCCTTTGGTTGGCCCTTAGATCTTTGATGTGTATGCTCCTTGGATGGCAAGATATGCAAACTAGATAATGATGTGAGGATGGATGGAAATGGATAAAAGCATGAAAATGGCTAAGTGTAGATTGAGAAATAAAATTGCAAGAGTTTGGCTAGCAAAATGATCTCTCCAAAATGAGAGAAAAGAGGGGGTATTTATAGGAATTTTGAGAATTCTTAGAAGAGATGGATGGCCAAGATTGAGCCACCAAATATCAAGATGTAGGGCTAAGGTGAGTTGAGAACTCACAAGCCCTCACATCTTGACATGTGGCATGTGATTTAGCCCTAAAAGGTGAAGTGGACATGAGGTGGAAGGATAGTACATGAGAGAAAGCATAAGAGGAGGTACAAAAGTACTTAGGATTGGACAAGATCTCCTCATAAAGGGTGCCTTATCCCCATGTGGAAGTGAAGGACATATCAGGAATTAAAAATTCTTCAAATATCCTCATAGAGGAAGGAGAAAAGAATAAAGAATAAAAGAGAGGACATGTGGAAAGAAGTGAAAAGAAATTAAAAATTCCTTTTGGTGCATTGGGGATTAAAGGTGAATTAAAAATTCTGGGGAAGTGGAGTGCCTTGGTCCAAAGGGGAAGGAATTTAATAAGGTTATTAAGGACACACATGTCATGAGGACATGGGGAAGAGAAAATGAATTTGGCTATTCCTTGAAAGATGAGAGTGGAATTAAAATTCCTCAAAAGGACTTTGGGAAGCAAAAGGAATTAAAATTCCTTGGGGGATGGGAAGAGTTGACTAAAAGGGGTGATTAGACAAGTTGATGACGGGTTAGAGGAAGGTTAGGTGGCTAAGAAAGATTAGAGGCCAACTTGTAAAACTTGGAGGATGTGACACCTCCTAATCGTGTGCACATCCTAATGATGAGATTAGAAGGATTAGAATTAGATAATAAAAGATGGAGGATGTGACATAAAGGGAATTAAATAAATGAGATATTTATTTTAATTTATTTGATGAAAGGTGGAAGGTATTTAATTATTTAACTAGATACCTTAGGGATTAGAACTTTAGAGGTATTAATTAAATAATAGTGATATTACTTAATTAGTGCAGATAAGGGAATGTTTAGATGAAAAAGGATAAATTTGGATAAATTAAGCGTCCAAATTTAGGTGTCTCTCACTCATAGTAACAATCAGGGAGAGATTTGATAAATTTCTTCACTACTTTAGATTCTTTAACTGCTGCACCAAGGCCTCTCATAGCACTTACCAACTCATCAACTCTCTTTATGTAGCCTTTAATTGTTTCTTCCTCAAACATTTGCATCATTTCAAACCATGCCTTCAAGTTCTACAAATTTTCTTGTTTGACCTTCAGATCTCCTTCATAAATGCTTTCTAGCTTATCCCAAACCTCTTTAGCAATCTTCAAACTCATAACTTTTACTAATTTAGTATTTGAAAGACTATTCACAGTGATGAATCTTGCCTTAGCATTGATCTCATGCACCTTGATCTCTACACTTGTACTTGGACCATTTTCCAGAGGAGTATATGTAGTTTGATAAGCCTTCTCAATATCATATCCCTAAGCTGCCAGATATCCTTCTATCTTTTTCTTCCAAAATGCATAATTTGTGTCATCGAATCTAGGACATTCCAAAGCAACCTTGTTCACCATCCTAGATCTACCTCAAGTGGTTAATCCTTTTTCTAAGGAACCTTGCTTTGATACCAATTGTTGAATGAAAGGGGGGTTAATTAGCTGTGGAAAATTAAACCTTCAAAACCATCAACAGTAATCAGATCACATGCATTCATCAAACCCTTATTCTGTTAGTATGATTAAACATGAAATGTAGATAACAAAAACTAAAATCACAACACCATACACAAGAGAACACTAGATTTACGTGGAAAACCCAATGAGGGAAAAGCCACGGTGAGAATTAGCTCACAATATAAGTAATAGAAAAATCAATACAAAGAGGATCATTTCCAGAATAGGACACACTGTCCAAAAAGGCTCATAGCCAGGGATCATTATCATAGAAAGAAATACAAGAAAGATAGAAGAAATATGTTACACAAAGAATACTTCTCAATGCAACAAGGAATCCACCACAATTTCTTGCAAACTTTTGTAGTCTTGCATGAATGATTTTGGATGCCTTCAAATCACTTCCTTTAGGAACCCTAACACTAAAATTCACACTGCTCTGCTCAAATTCGCATCACTCGCATCAATCTTGCATCAATCTTGTTTCTTTCTTCTTTCATACTCAACTCACAACAACACCATACATATTTATATCAATCTCAACCTCAAAAACCTTCTTTAATGATGGCAACTAGTCGTTATACATACAAATTCAAAATAGGCCAGCACCTAAACATTTCCGCGGTGGATAGAAGTGAAGGTGACCTACATAAATCCTTAATTAGGACCCAAATAGATCCCAACACACCTCAAAATGTTTTCATAAGCTCACATGTGGTGTCAAACAAAAGGTCAACCAAAACCTGTGCAAAACACCACAAACATTAAGTACACGCTTTCACCAATCAATTTGTAATATCTGGACAACATAATTCACTTGAGCATGATCTAGAATAATCCATGAACTGCTTAAGATTCATCAAACACTTCATTCAAGCTCGCATCGTACAAATACTTCAATCTCAGAACAATTGGTAACCTTTATTTGCATACTGATAAATGAAACTCACTTTGTACTACACCAAATCAAGTAGAAACTTGAATACAAAAAGATACAAGCATTATAAGCAACTTCCCAAGTCCACACAACCTGAACCCAAACAATGGAGAAACATAAATCAAATAAATTTCTCCCAGGCCATAGAAAACATCATTGAACAAATGGTTCACACATTGGTGAAAACATCTCGCACTATACAACAATCCAAAATCCTAAATTCTGAATATAACAACCTCTGACAACCTTGAATAACCTATAAAATCCACACAGGCATAGCGTCAAA
>VDFB02335946.1:0-13381 GCA_007258455.2 Sequoia sempervirens
CAAATTATTTTCCACCTGTGTGCTATTAGTGGTGGGAGGGGCCATATGCAAGGTACACTAAAAAATCTTGAAAACTCTACAAAAATATAAGTAATCTAAACTTCTTAATCCATGTAGCATAAGGGTGATTCTTTCTTCTCTCTATCATAGCTGGACACCATTCAAACTAGGTGAGATTTGAAGTTGCATACACTAGAATAAGTCATTTTCAAAATTTGGCCGCCTTGTTTGCATTTAGGGACAACCTTCAACTCATGTTTATCAAGTTTGCTTGCCCACCACATCCAACACTCATTTCCTGTTAGACTTTTCCAACTAAGGCTATCTGGAGTTGGTCCTACCAAACTTGATGCAGGATTTTTTTTTCCTACCCTTTCCTGTCTATACTTGATAACATTGTTTGCATTTTTTTATTTGGAGGAATTGGCTTTGATGATGTTGGAATTAACCAACCTCTTGCAGTCGCATAATTCTCAAAGGTTTTATACAAAGTTGTTTTCCAAATATTTGGTTTCTACACTAAAGAAGATGAAGTTCCTGGGGTTTGCTATTTTTATTTTTTAGACAATCATGGCTTGAGGAAAACCCAAATTTTCAACCACAAAGAACCTACTAATACCCTTATTCAGTGCAATAATGGTCCTTGAAATTTTGATGATTCACCAATCCCTTGAAGAGCATGTTTTCCTTTATCAGCCACCTCTTCTTTCTACAGAAGCAAAAATGTGAACTTGCTAATCTCAATTGGTTTCTGAAGGATGTAACCAATGTATGGGTATGTGCAAGATCATGATGGGCCAAAAAGTGGCAATATGATGGGTATGTGGCTGACGAATTTTTTTTTTACCCAAAATTGATGAAATGAAAGGTTTTAAAGGATATTCTCAGCTTTCCACCAATATAAATTATGCTTTACTTTGAATTTAATAATTGATTATTATTAATTTTCTATTTAAATTCTGACTAAAGTCTTGATGCGATAGAGTGGGATTGAAAAACATCTATAGTTTTCAATTGGTATCACATTTTTTGAATCTGAAACATGTGTCATTCTATGCTTCACATTCTATAAGAATAAAAAAAGAAAAATTGAATTTCATGAAGTTTTGACCAAGTTAAGGTGGTCAGACATACGAGTTTTTTATATTTTTTAAAATTTGTAATAAAAAATTCATAATTAATTATTTACTTGGAAAAAATTACTAAAAAATGTGCATCACATTGGGACATGAGTCCTCTACTTATATCTAAATCTTATAAAAAATATTATCATTTTATTGTAGGTAGGGTGAGAATTAGGAATGATTACACCTACTTCTTATTTTCCACGAGAATTGGAAATGCTACTTGTATTTGAAATTTCAAATTTTTCATCAAATAGATTTTTTCTTTTTAAATAAGCCTAATAGTTTAGAAACTACATTCAATTTTCTACAGATTATATTCTTACATATTTTTGAAATAATATAGATAACTTATTCAAATTTTTATGTCAAGTTTCCTAACTCTGATTTTTCTGAATTTTTCACCACTTAAGGGCCTATTTTTTCCATGATGATCCTGCACATACTCGTATGGTGATTGCATTTTCCAATAACCATAACACTTGATGAATTCATAGACTATTTAGGTAGTGATAGTCACCTTCCAAAGTGCTACTCTCCACAATGTCAATCCTATTATCATAGGGTCATGCAATGGGATAAAATAATACCTTCATTTGACTGTATGAGTGGCTATAAGCAATTAACCTGAATAAGACATATGGAGATTATTTAAATTGCATGTATTTATTTCTCTGGTGCATTTACAACATTATTCAGTGACTCATAAGCAAGATGTTCAAATTTATTCTTGTGGCTCCAAGGAACTGGGTTTTATGTTGGACCAATAGCCTTTTGTTCCCTCGATATACTTTTACCACATGTTGAATCTCCCTATTGTATAGTGTATCTCCCCATTGGTGGGATGTTGTGTTATCTTCCAACGATATGTTCTAGTGTTGCCAATATGCTTTATTTGGGCCATTAGGGAAACAATAGCATTTGTTCCATCAATACACTTATGTTACTTCGATGTGTTCACCTTTTTTGACCTCATCGATACATTAGGGAAAGTCCTTTGGAAGTCTAATCGATGGAGTGTTGTTACGTTGATATTTGTGTTGTGAGCTGCTTTCATTGGTCTATCAGTGGAGCTATGAGGGGAGTTCCCCCGATGTAGTAATGTTAGGCCAATAGTGTGAATGTTAGTGTTGAGAAACAATCTGATGGCAAGCTGAGTGGTTATATCAGGATAGGAAGTAAAACCCAAGGCATTGCATTGAGTTTGGGTGATAAGATCACACTCAAACAAAAGGGCTAAGTATGTGTTGATTGGTGGCTGCTCGACTTTTACTTCTAGGTTTTCTATAAGAAGTTTCTCCACATTGGTATCTTTATCTGCTTACAATTTTTGGTAATTAAAAGTTAGAATTCTAACTGCTTAAATTGGATGAGTGGTCATTGAAGCCCATTGGTTGATCTTTCAGAACTAGAAGAAAATTCTTTATGGTTGGGATGAGAATTATTTTTTTGCAACTTGTTTTATCTGTTCACTAAGGATTGTGAAACTTGCACACTACTTTAGACAGTAGTTATGTAAAGAGTTGAGGATAATGAGTATGACATTATTTTTTCTCATGACTCCACCATAGCAATAATAGAGTTGTTTCTGTCTATCTTGGTTTCTATATCATATCTCATGCACAATATTGTGAGGTAGATTATTAAGTGTTCTCTTCTATTTAAAGAAGAGAACTATTTTTTATTCATATTCCAAGCTCTTGAAGGAATAATCGATTCAAATTTTATGAAATGTAAACACATGAAACATATGAAATTTACCTCTAGAAATATAGTTTGAATTAGTTGTTACTTTGGCTTCAGATAGGGCCTCAACATCATAAATGCATCGATAGAAAATGTGTATATATTATCAATATTTTTATCTCACGAATTATATATTTGGTACCGAAAAATTATGATGAGGCTCAACAGATTTGTCCTCTGCCAAATATAATTAATAAACGCATTAATTAAAGGGGCTCAAATAGCTAGAAAATATAAGGTGTAGGTTCATTCTAGATAACTTAGAGTTTGTGTATGCCATCTTGCACAACATTTATCTATTTGTATTTGTGTACATACAGTTGGGTGTTCATGAAGGTGGGTGTCCATGCCTGTATGTGTGCACCTTGTTATTTAACTCTAGAAATATAGTTTGAATTAGTAGTTACTTTGGATATAGATAGGGAGCTACATTGTAAATGCACCAATATAAAACATGTATATCATCTGTATTTTTATCTCACAAATATTATATTGAAGTACAAGAAGAAATAATGAAGAGATTCAATAGATTTGTCTTCTGCCAAATATAATTTATTAAGGTCTCTACTAAAAGTGACTACTTTCAACAATGTTTTGGCATCTCTTTTTTAGATTTATGTTTTTTTCTTTAAATCAGAAACTAAATTAATATTGGAATGCACAATATTACAGATGGATTAGAGTCAAAGGTTTACTACAGATCAATATCATGGATATGATGAGAGAGTAGTTGATGAGAGGGACACTGACGAATATCCATGTGCATGTAAAATTTTCTTGGTGGAAAGGTGAAAAAAATAAATATGATTTATCGACATATGATAAGATATGGGATAGTGGTATAAGCCCTTGGGCTTACAATTATTAAACTATTACACTATGGTCTTGCAAGATATGTGTTTCAACAATATTTGGTATGACAATTTGGGTCCCTCTGTTAGCAAAGCATATATTATATATGTATGTCTAGGTTTGTGTCTATTAAGTTAAATAAAATGCTTATAAAATGCTTGTTCAAAGGTTATGTACATAATACACTTGTGCCTTTGACTTTAGCAAAAGGATTGCTTAGTTTATACTTGATTCATTTGTATTGTTTAGTAGTTTTGCACTACATATAGTTTTGGTATACAAACATGTCTTTGGACTATCAAAAAGTTGATTGACTGAGTTGTTAATTTACTTAGCTTATGCTTGGTTTTGATTGGTTGAGCTATTGATTATGATTGTTGATGTTGTAGATTTTGAATGTCAATTGGTTTCAAAGACACCCAAATGGGAATGATGAGGTAATGAGCTTTTTTCATCTTCATCCCACTTTCTATGGTTATAACTTATTTAAGATTCTCTACAGTAAGTTGCTTCATTTTTGTTAGTTTTTGAAATATTTAAGCAAATAGGTCTTAATAAAATAGCTCACTTTTTCATAGTGTTCCATAAAAATTTCCTGGGGTAGATGACATGTTGGTTTCTATTTTTGAAAATAAAACTGATTTTGTGTTGAAATAAGATATACAAGAATGTTCAAATTAATTGGTTTGGTTTTTCCAATATATTCTATAGCATGCAAAATATATCCTTCAATATAAGTTGCAACATTTTTAGGATCCAACTAAAAAAGTAGTGTTGTTGGAACTACTCAACCTATATTCATATATGATCCACATGTACCACATATTTAACTAGCATCTTAGTAATAATGTTTAGGGTGTCCTCAATATAGCCAGCACGGGAATGAAGGTCAACCATGCACACCTAATGATCAACTATATATGTAAATTGTAATGCAATAAGGGTTACTGGCATGTGAAGTATGTGCAACCCTCATCCACTAAGCCTGCATGACTACATGCACCTAGAACCCAAGCAAAGCTTACAATGTTAGGATGTGTTCCAGAGTGCTTCATTAATTCAAATATTTTGAGAGGTTCCTTGCAAAATCCATTTTGTGCACATTTTGCAATCAATCATTTCATTCCATGATATGACATCTCTTTGAGGCATTTTTTCAAAACAATTCAAGTGTTTTGTCTACGATTCTACATCTTGCATAGATGTCTACTAGAGCATATCCAACTATAACATCCAGGTATGTTTTTAATTCCTCTATCTTTCATCAATATTTTTACTATTTGAACCTCGTATAGATGTTCTAGAGAAGAACATAAGTTGCAGCATTTTTAGGATCCAACTAAAAAAGCAGTGTTGTTGGAAATACTCAGCCTATATTCACTATCGGCCTAACATTACTACATCGGGGGAACTCCCCTCATAGCTCCACCAATAGACCGATGTAAGCATATCTGTAGTACTAGAACATATCGGCAGAAGATAACACAACGTCCCATTGATGGGGTGATAGCATTCTTAACCATGATAGCAATATAATAATCAAGTTAGTTAATTGGTCAGCTAGGTTCGTTGACTATTTTTTTTTTATGGATTTGTGGATGCTCAACTATTGTGTAAGCTCTTTGATAATATGACAATGATTTGATTCAAATATTCATAAATGGATCAAAGACTTTTTCAGAATACTCCCCAAATTTTTAGAAGGAATGATGAATTTATAGATTTAGAGGTGAAAATATGAATGGTTGATCAACCATGCACACCTAATGATCAACTATATATGTAAATTGTAATGTAATAAGGGTTACTGATGTGTGAAGTATATGCAACCCTCATCCACTAAACCTACATGATTGCATGCACCTAGAACCCAAGCAAAGCTTACAATGTTAGGATGTGTTCCAGAGTGCTTCATTAATTCAAAGATTTTGAGAGGTTCCTTGCATGAGGTGTTTAGTCTTTGTTTCAATTTAATCCCTTTGTAAAAGTATTGCATTGCATGTTTTTTTTTTCTGTAATATGTCAAAACCCTTTAGTCAAAACTTGTAAATATTGTGTCTTGTAAAAAAAATTATTTGTTTTTGCATAAGAGCCGCCCCTTCTCAAATTGTTTTTAATGAGTTTTCCAACACTGTCAGAGGAAATTGTTACTGTCCATTGGACAAGCCATATTAAAATTCTTCAGATAGAAAGAAGTGATATTTTTTAATGCTAACAACCCCCTAATAGTTTTAGTCCTTGTTTGGCCTCCCCCTTGGTGGCCAAATAGGTAGAGTTGAGATGAATTTTCTCATCTAACTTGCTAGCACTACTCTAGATGTCTATACAACAACCTTGAAGTACCATGCCCCTGTGGAGGAAAATTTGACAATGTTGAAGTACTTGACTCCATGAGGCCTATGACCAAGTTTTACTCTTCCTTGATCTAATAAAGTTGATTTTAGCATTCTTAACTATTTTAGGTTTGGCAGTGTGTATTTATGAAAAATATAACCTAATGGTCTAGTTCCTACATAATGTAATGGCCAAGATATTTCCCTTGAGTTTTTTGCTACTTTCCTTAAGTTTTGCTTTTAGACATCTGTTAATTATTTCATATGCTTATACAACACAATACATCACATTTTTTAGCATAAACTCTACCACCAAAAATCTGAACTTGATGATTAATTATCACATAATGAATCATGAAACAACAATCTTCTGAACTCAAATATAAGAGGGTTGTTTTAGGATACCATACAATACTTGTCTTCCAATCAATGTACCATGACACAACAACCTTCTTGACCCTGACTATAACAAAAATATTGCCAATAACTACACATTACCACCTTCTAATTAACAACATTTTCAAAGACAGGGAACCCTTTTCAACCAACAATCTAGAAACTTTTGTCCCCTTAGCTTACTTAGCTCCGTGTCAATGGTTCCTAAGATTTACAAAACACAATCTAAAATAAACATTGACTTACCACCAATTCTGAATATGAAAATCCCATCTAGTACAATATGTGTCATATAACCTCAGTAAGTATTACTAAATGGAGCTCAATTCTACAACTTTAATCAATTTGCTTTGTCTTCAAAGATCTAAAAGTTTCTTTTACCATCAAAACTACTAGCATAATGTTCTTGTCAATTATGGATAGTTTTTAATGGTAATAGCCCCCTAATGGTTACCAATTTTGAAGACAACTTACTAGACTATTTTGAACTAGTAAGAACTTGTGTCAAAAATCATGTAACTTGACATTCTAGTGTAACCTTATAAACTATGCAATATTAATGTGTTGGTGAAAACTCAACATTATGGTGAACAAAATATGCTTATACAACACAATACATCACATTTTCATGGTTTACTTTAAAGTTCTTCATTAAACCCATCATTTAATATTTTCCATAGTAATGAAACATATATGAATTATGATGTATTATGATGTATTTTCCACAATAACCTATTGTATATATTATGAGTTCTTATTGAGTTTTGACATATTACCAGTTCTTAAGCAATATTAATGAGTTGGCGAAAACTCGACAACCTAAAAATTGTCTTCATTGTAAAAGTATGATTTTAATAGAAAGAAGTGATAGGTTATTGTTTCCCCTTCCCTTCATTCAAAGAGTTTCAAGGTCCATGGTTTGATTTTTGCCAAAGGAGATTGTTATGGAGGCAAGGCATTATGAAGTTTGCTAAGATGATGAAGAATAGATTGTTTGAAATACATCAGTGACAAGAGCTAGGCTTTGATGCAAAATCAACAAAAGAAAGATTTTAGATTCAAGCATCAAGGTGAATTGCTAGAGTTTTTGAGTGTTTCAAAGGATTCACCATAATTCCTTGGGTAGCAATGAGGCTGTAAATCCACTCTAACCAATTTTTTCAAAAATTAAATTTCTCCATAGTTTTTAATGTCTAACTTCATGATAATACTACTTCTCTTTGTGTAGTTGATAGAATGAATGGATTCTTGAGTAATGGCAACCTCATCTAGAATTGACTAGCCTAAAACGAACCCACTTTGTTCCTCTGCTATAATATTTGGAAGAATGAGTTCTAATTTATTTTCCATTGCATTTGAGATGATTTTGTATATGTACAAGTAAATTCATTTCTTTTTTACATCATTAATGATTTAAGCATTTGTAATGGGAAATCTCATAGAACTGTTGAAACAGGTAAAGGATTGCATATTGTAAAAATATAAATTTGCTCATTATTAGATCTTGGCTGTATTTTCATTTTAATTAACATATTCTAAAACCCTCATTGAAATATTATTTTCAGGTTGTAGCTCGTCAAATTGGAGAGGTGAACATGCACTCTTTACTTTCATTTGACCATGACCAGTGAGATTTCTAGATAGGAAGTTTTCATCCTTCTCATTTGAATCCTTCCAATCTTCTCTCAAGGGTTGTCCGACTGGAATGGGAGGGAAAAGCTGCTCTGAATCGGGCAATATATGCACCACAAATAATATAACTACATTTACTATATATTTTCATGTCTTTTCTCCCTTCAATGTTTGTAGCATTTGTATTGTATCTTGGATTTGTCTTCCATGGCAACCAAGAGTGAAGTGAAGGATGCATTTCTTGGATCTTTGTTTATGCAGTTGTATGTTGTTTGTAATTACTTTGGTTATGCAGTTGTTTGTTGTTTGTATATTCTTTTTTTTCATGCAATACAATTTTTTTTGAATTTCTATGATATTTGAGCTTTATATGCATAAAGTTGTTTGTTGATTGTATTTTTTTTTATGTTAATCCAATACAAAAAAAAATTTAATATCTATGATATTTGAAGTTTATATGCATAAATTTGTGAGAATTAATTAAGTTAGATTTGATTTATAACTTGAATCATTGATTCACTCAAATAAATGACTAAACCATGACTAAATAAATGACTACTATGACTAAAATAAATGAATACAATGACTAAATATATGATTACAATGACTAAATATATGACTAAAATGACCAAATATATGACTACCATGACTAAAATAATGACTAACTATATGACTAAATTAATGACTAAATATATGACTAAAGTAATGACTAAATATATGACTAAATTAATGACTAAATATATGACTAAATAAATCACTACCATGACTAAATAAATGACCATTTAACAACAATCAATGACTAAATTAATGACTAAATCAATGACCAAATCAATGACCAAATCAATGACTAAAAATAATGACTAAAAATAATGACTAAAATAGTTTAGTCATAAATTTGGTCATGTTATAAATGACCAGCAATAAATTACTAATGGTCGTGTGACCAAAATTAGTCATTTATATGCAATTTTTAGTAGTTTATTTAGTCATATATTGTTGTTTTTGTACTAGTGTTAATTGTGATGATGGAACTAGAAATTTTTTTAAGGTTCTAACACACCTCATGATGAACTGGACTATGTTCTTCCTTCATCCTGCTTGTGTTATGTTTTTATGAGTTATTTTCTTGTGAATATATCCCTAAGGAAAATTTGTCTGATACCTGTAATTGTAAACATCTTCTTGGTTTTTTACTACAATTTTTTTTAATATGTAAAATAAATTCTATTTGAAGTTTCCATTTGTAGATATCAACAGATTGGAAAGTCAACAGTTATCAACTTATGAACTCAATAAAGTTTTACTGATTCAAGTTGCTAATTTATACATTATTGTTTATTTGGACTTCAAGAAATGAAGACAAGGATTGTAAGGCACAAATTAGATGATAGTGATCATAATGTTAAAACTTTAGTGATAGATTATGAGCACTTTCGTAGTAAAAAGTGGCCAAGAATAATGAATATTTATTGTGCCTTGGTTTAACAAGTGGGCAAGTTGTAAATCTACTAAGTAGTATATTATTTGTTTAATAGTGTTTAATAAAATTTTATAGGTAAGAGATTTATGTATATAAGAAATAATATGATATTTTTTTTTGTTTTATAGGAAACAAAAAGAATGCAAAGAAAATGTGGAGAAAAAACAAAAGGAAAGAAAAGATATAGTGTCACTATCTCGTAGAAGCCAATGCTTTTGTGATTCAACAAATGTAGTTGGTGAAAATAATAGTTGTGATGATGTGCAACCTGGTATAGCACATGGTGATGTGCAACCTAATATAACACATGGTGATGTGCAACCTAATTTAGCACATGGTGATGTGCAGCCTAATATAGCACATGGTGATGTGAAATGTTGTGATGATCTCTTAGAAGTAAGTCTAAGAGAAATTATTGAAAAAAATTAGAGCAAAGGAACAAAAGGTTTGCAAATGATTTATTCAACATTAAAGGATGTGTTTGAAGTGAAATCTACAGAGACCAATACTGATCTACCTACTCATGCCACACCTGATGTAGCCAAGGAGCATGAAGTTTTAGTTAATGAAAGTCATGAAGAGAGACCGCTTGCATTTGTTGTGCCTCCTCAGAGTGCACCTGTTACATCTAGAAATTTTGATGGAACTAGTGGATCAGCCATAAATACTAGTAGTGGTAATCTAATAGAAGATGTGGATGATTTTATCAAAAGAAAAAGATTGAGTCAAGATTTGTACAGATCTACATAGAGGAATGCAAAAGAAAGAAAATTAGAAGGAAAGAAGTCATTCTTGCTTGAGGTATTGAGAGATGGTGAGCCTATGGTGCCATATACTACAAAGTGGGCCACTGATTGGGGTGTAAGATGTAGGGCCCATTTGGATATTTGTAAATCAAGTTTTGTGGAGCAAGACCCATGAGCTATGGAAAATTTTATACAAAAAATGGAAAATACTTTTGAGACTACTGGTGGACAAATCTCTAGAAAGTACTACAAGCAAAAGATGAGAATTTTGATGAAAAATTTTAGATAGAGTTGTATAAAAACAATCATGGAGGGAAAAGAGAGATTAGAATCCGCTCTATCTCCCAAATAGTGGGAGGCATTGAAAGAAAGTATGCATTCTGAAGAACATTTGGCAAAGAGTAATAGAGGCAAGAGAGCAAGAGATAATGTGAGGGTTGGATATACATTTTAGAAGGTTCTGACCAAAATGGAAAAATTTAAGGTAAGTGTATTATGGCTTTTTGGTTCAATTTACATTGTCATGTTTATTTTATTTTTATTGAATTGACTATATATTTGAAATTGACGTGTATTTTAGGTGGAAAACAATAATAGAGAAGCAGGTGTAGAAGATATTGTCAATTATATGGAAGCACTAGATCCTAGTAAATCTAAGAGTAGGATGAAGTAGAAATCTAGTTCATCAACAAATATTTCACAACCATTTGTTAATACATGTCCAGTAGGAGCCTCTCCAGATCATGTCAACTCAAATGAAGGGTACCAACATGTAATGAGTTGCATATACAGTCTCAGTCAACAAGTTTCACAGTTGGTTGCCATTATTAACCCTATAGTTTCTACATGGAATGAGCATAAATCCACATATTCAGATCAAGTAAGAGACTCTATTGATATCATTTCTTCTTGTTTGGAAATTATGTATGCAAATGCCTCTTAATATGTAGATTATTGAAATTTGAGCGTAGGAGAATCCAACCCAGTTTCTTTATTGTTGGATTGATCCAAAAAATGTTCTTTTGGACAAATTTATAGCTTGCATTCTTTACTTGATTATTGAATTTTTCTTTGTATATTCTTTTGCATGATGGTTAAACCACATGTAGACCAATTTTATCAAAGTAGTAGGAAAATGAAAATGCCTTCATGATGTCAACAAAGTTGTCAATATTGATAGTGATCACAATGAATTGGACAAGAATGTGCAACACAATCGTCATAGTTATGTTGAAGTTGAGGTAATATAATAGTTTTCAGTTATCTATCCCAATGTTTTGTCATTCTTCATGCTTAAAATGTTCTTTTGAACAAAAAATTATATCTTTTTCATTCTTTAAGTTGTAAGTTAATTTGTCCCAATGTTTTGTCATTCTTCATGCTTAAAATATTCTTTTGGATAAAAATTTATACCTTTTGCATTCTTTACTTGAATTATATTAATTTTTACATGATGATTAAACCACATGTAGAGAAATTATATGAAAGTAGACCATAAAGAAAAAGGCCATGTCAATAGAGCTCTGTGTAAAGTTGTACAACTTTGGCATGTCAATGCTGATAGTGATTATGATGATGAACTCAACAAGCATGTGCATGATATTCATAGTAGTAGTCGTGTTGAACTCGAGGTAAGTGCTATGAGACCACATGCAAGTAAGTACTATTCAATTACTATTCAAGTAAGTAATGGTTGTTTTATTATGTAAATAATGGTAATCATTACCTATTTGATAGAAGCTGGTTAGAATAGTGATGAAGTGTAATTAGCTAGTATACATAAATTATGGAAATAAGGGAGAACATATAAATTACATATGGAAGCTTAGAGATTAGTTGTAATAGAGTGCATACATAGATTTTTATAATGCATCCGTGCATTGTGTTCAAGGATGTCATGGTCCTCAGTTGGGGGGACTTCATTGTCGATCCATGTCTCTTTTTGGAGTACTCGTACAATCTAGCATAATTGTAGTCTTTCCCTCCATTTTTTTGTACCTCACAATGGGTTAGTGTTTTTTTAAGTAAAAAATTGCTTCTTTTTTATTCAACAAAATAAAAAAAGAACATACAAAAACTAATTTGTTCCAAGACATAAGAAATTACATACATCTGTCAAAAACAATATAATGTGTGTTTTATATCTCAATATAATGTGTTTTTTTTGTTTTTGTAGACATTTATTGATAAACTCCAAGAAGGGGATAAAGTTGAGGTGTTGGATCCGTTTGATGGTGTTGCTATGGGCATTGGATGGATTCACTCACTATCTATTGTACGTGGAGTCAAATTGAAAGGAATAGGAGATGCAAATGTAAATATTATAAAGGTCACAAGTAACATACCCCTTGCTTATGAAGACAAAATAGATGGAGTTGTCTATTTGAAAGATAAAGAAGAGACCTTCGCATAGTGGCCACTAAAATATTTGAAAAAAATGACATAGTTTATGTTTATCACTAATATTGTAAATTTTGGGTACAACACTATACAGAGTTGCCCAATATCAAACATGTCATTGTCAACACCCATGCTATCGAGCCATAGGTCTATGAAACATGATGTGCTCTTGAAATTGAATAGAATCTAACAATTCCCTTATTGATTATAGTATTTCTTAGGCCCTTGTTGAGTTCTTTGGGACCCTTTCTAGAGAGTGGGCATTGCGGTGCATGAAAGATCTCCTTGTCAACTTGAGGGGAAATATCCAAATAATTTTCTAAGTAAAAATTGTCAACCATTTACTTATTTCAAATTAATAATGTTGGCTCTAGATGACATTGACAATTGCTCTCTTATTTTTGATGTTAACTTCTTTCATGTAACACAGGCTGCCAAGGAATATTCTGAACAATTGGGTGTAGATTCATGCATCAAGTTGTTTGAATAATTAAAGTCTTATGAAGGGATATATCTCTTCTTGGGTGCATATTTGAGCTCCATGCGATTTGACTTTGGATAGTCACTTGTATCATTTTGTCACTAATATTCATTGATCTATTTGAGGAGGTAATTTTGTAGTAGCTTGGGAACATTGTACTTATATGGTAAATTGTATTTTCAATTTCATTA